>JAUBOD010000064.1:591642-607152 GCA_032353885.1 Nothura maculosa
TAGCTTGGATATTGATACTATAAATGCTCACACCAAATACTTGTTCATACACAGATACTAAGTGTTGTCTTGCAAAGTCATAATCTAGCCAGAAAGAACAAGATGAAATACATGGGGAAGTCTGACAGTCACAGCTTCATCTTCACTTTGTTGGACAAAGCATTACCTTCTCCGGTGGTACCTCCTGACCAGTGCTCTGAGGTGATAAAGTCTACATTGTGCTACAGACACAGCCCCTCTCTAGTCTCCTTTCTACTCACATCTGAGTTCCATCATTGCAGACACAAGAAATCTCATTTTCTCCCAAGGTGAGCAGCTGTGTCTCAAGGGCTTGGTTGCTTGCTCACTTATTTTGCATCTTGTGCCTTTGTGCTTCCAGGATCTAGATGAAACAAGAAAGAGAAACATCTCATGTGAGAGCCTGCTGCCATTCTATTTGCAGCTTCGCTAGGATCACCAAGTGCCAAAATCTCAGAAAAGATCCTAGATCTTCCAGGCCAATTTAGAGTCTCAAGAGGCCCAGATAGTTTGGATAACCTACAGACAAGCATTGCAATTTATGGGAGTTTATCCAAACCAAACCCTGAATCAAATCACTCACCCATCAGAAACTGAAATACCTCTCAGAACAAGGCGTGCTGCCAATACCTAAAAACCAGTTGGCTGATCCAGGTGGGGCCAGGTGTGGAGATGGGTCAGGGTCAACTGTGAGGTGGACTACTGGAGCTGAGGCTTGGAAAGGGGGATCAGTCACCCTCTTCATCAAACTCCTAAGAACTCCTAAGAGATTAGAGAGAGAGCCACAGGTTCCTGGAAATGAGATTTCCCATATTTTCCGGGAAAGGGATATAGATAATGAAGCCAGAAGAATGAATTTCACATGAGAAAGGTATATTAAAAAAGTGACTGATCTTCAACTGATCTTCAACAACTGAGAGAAAAGGCACCTGTATCCTCACATGGGCCTGATATGGAGCTGTGTACAGCGTCCATGATGTAGATACAGAGTCTCAAGGCAAAAACTCCCTTTGTATAAATTGTGTCTCAAAACTAAGGCAAAGACTTCTTTGGTATAAAAATGTGGCTTCCTCCTCTAAGTAACTCCACTGTCAACAAGTCCACCCAGGCCTTCCATATGTTCTTAGTCTACCTCTCTTCCTAATTTAGGTCTCCAGAGCCAATTTTCAGAGTAATTACTGCAGTGCCTAGTACACTGCAGACTTCGTCTCCATCTGTAAACTGCCTGGGCAGCTGTGATTCTCTGTGACAGTGCAGATCACAAAGCCCAGAACAAAGAGCGCAAGAGCCAGGGACAAAGTTTCCCAGCTGAGGAGGTCCAGCTGTGCAAAAAACGTAGAGAGGAAATGAGACAAATCCATGGTTAGGCACCTTGGGGAAACACTGAAAATTCATCCCTTTTTCTGTCTCAAGTAGGATAATATCTGCAGCATCACCAACTCTCCACATCTGAAAGGCTCTCCCAGGCCATAAAAAAGACAAGAACCAGAGATCATCCCAACCTTGGCCTCTTTTTTTTTATTTTTTTTTCTTTTTCTCCTGAGGAACATTCAAATAGTATATTACTATGATAACCAGGGGGCTACCAAAGGGATAAAGGTTCAAGAACAAGGAAAATTACTAACTGGAAGTATTTCAAGAAGTTGTGGAATTGCGAAGTTCCATAAACCTGCACAGGAGACAAAGTGAGCCTGGGGAGTACACAGACAAGGGAACTATTTACACAGATCCATTTCTGTATCACAGCTCTGTAAAGATCCATTGGGTTTAATGCAGCACATGAGGATCTGCAGAAAGGCAGAACAGTAACCCAAGCTAAGGGGAGCCCTAACAGAATGAGGCCTGGAGAATATCACCAGGTATTGTTAAAGGCCTTGTCTGACTGAGCCCTGCTTCTGATCTCAGCTCCGTGCTCCAGGTTTTTCCAAGCTTAATATCTTGCGATTCTCTCTGCACAGAAATCTAGCCCCTTAAGTTTCTTTCTTCTCAAGAATAAAAGCCTTAAAACTTATGCCCATAACCTCATCCCTTCCCAATTAAAAAGCTCCATCTTTCTGGACATCACAAAAATCATCGCTGCCTTCAGGTATTCTTTTCCCAAAGCTGAACTGCCTGTCTTGGCACTGGATATGAGTACCTGTATAATAAATTAAAACCCTGTCAACATTAGCAATCATGTCTAGATCCTTATACATCCCTTCTGTGTTACTAGTAGTTACCAGTAATGCTGTTCTCCTTTTCTCTTGTGAAATCACCTTTTAGAAACATGTTGTCCCATCACTAACAAGGTTTGTACTCTTGCAGGCACCGAGACCAAGACAGGATGAGCCTCATGGGGACCCAATGACCTGGGTTTTGAACATGAGACTAATTTGACACTGAGAATTTTAGCTACTTCTATCTTTGCTTCTTGATCTTCATTCTCTTCACCAAGAAACCGAGTTGACAGCTTCAATCTTTTTCCAGACGCCTGTGCCACCTCTGAGCTTTGGGTAGGGCTTCCACACTCAGGAATAAACCCTTAAGATGACCTGTTCAAGGGAAAGGAATCCAGCATTCCCAAGCTTTCAGTAGAAAACAGTTGGCCTTAAATTTCTAATTGGTAAGAGGGAAACAAAAACATGTCAGGGATTTGACTGGGGCAAGTACTTTAAAGAAACAGCAAACAAATGAGTGACCTGGAAACTCAGGGTGCATGGTACAGTTTAGATGATAAAGCAGAGATTTTAAATGAACCTTAGTGAAGATGAGGAAAGGATAAAAGAGAGAAGACAATCCAGAACGTATGGGCGAGCAGGGTTTTTTACATTGATCTTGTTAGGATTTTTCATTTTGCTCCCTAAATTGAGTAAAGTTTGAAACAAATAGGCAATATGTTGATGAATGCATGAAGCCCAACACTATTCCCTGCTAATGACAAGAATAACTCAACTTCAGTGCAAAGACAGCTGGGCCAAACACAGCTCAGCAGCTATGACAGACTGCCACAGAGAAGAGTTTAACCATTGAAATTAGAGTGGAAACAGTAAGAACCAAAAGGGTCAATAACTCTTAACATTGATGGCCTGCTTAAACTTATTTCTCTGCATTATAATGAATAAATAAAGCTCTTATGTGCACCTTTAAGTAAGATCATAAAATGAATAATTTTAGGGATTGGGAACACCTGTAAGGAATGTATTTTTCTCTTATTTCTGAAGTCCTGTGCATGTTCTCAGTACAGACAGCCCTTCCTATTCTCTGCGGTGTATGTCAAAAATAAATTCATGCAATATTCTGAGTTTTGGAGACTGAACTTGTTCCCCCTGCAGCCCAAGCCAGGGTGAGCTGAGACCTGTGAGACATTGGTTCTGTGCATAAAAAGACTTCATGTCACCAGCTCTCTCAGTCAAGGGCCTCTGAGAATCAAAAGCTTAACATGTCACTTGGTTCTCATAAAAATGCGATCTTGTAGCAAAATAAACAGAAGAAAACACACAAAGACCTAATTCAGAGAGTGCATTTCATTATGGGAATAGTAGGTGTTTGTCTTATAGACCTTGAAGTAACTTATATGCTTTGCCTTTTTTCAGAACCTGATTCCATGAAAACACTGCAGAATAATCCTATTTATTTGTTTAGTTTTCCACTTTGTTCAGTTATCCCTACTTAAATCTAAGCCAAATGTTATACTGAAAAAACATGGCTATACATGTTTTTTGATTTACTAACAGGAGTAAGAAAATAGGTTACAACAGCCAAGACCAGAGGTCTTCATTTGTAACCATTTATCCTCATGTAGTTAAAGGTCACCCACAAATTACAGACTGTGGATTCTAGCACCATTTTTATATATACAAATATATGTGTATATTTGCAACTGCTACATTCTTACTTTCCACAGTGTGGTGCCCAATGTTTCCGCTACAGCTTGAAATGGAGCTGCCACCCAGGAAGGCAGATGGATGCTATATTTAACATGGAGAAATCTGGGTGGAAAGGGGATTGGATGGCCAAATTAGTTGTGTTTGAGATAGGCAAAAGCGCCTGTTGTGATTTGGGAGTTAAATGGGGGAACAAACCTTAAAGATAGACTGTTAAGAAATCATTCACTTAAGCAGAAAATCTCATGACTTGAAACTGTTCTTGAAATGAAGGTGAAATTGGATTAACAACCTGAAGCCCCAAACATTGTGCCAATGTCTTAGCACTAAGTATTTTTGTAGAATATAAATCTAAGGGAACATTATTTGCATTGTGTTTTATGATGCTTCAGGCTTAACTCTTTCAACATTTCCTTGCAGCATTTGAAAAATTGAAAAGCTGGTGTCGAGATTCGACTCCAGGAATCAACACTTTAAGAGAAGCAACAAATACTATGGGACTAGTGTTAGGACTGTGAAAAGGAGCAATAAGCCTGTGCAAATTGATTATCCAGCAAGCTCATATTGTTGGAGTATATAAAAGAGCAATTTGTAGCCATCTATAAAAAAAGAAAAGTATATATCAGATTAAGTAGCTGGTGTGTTACTGAGCACTCCTGCAAGTGAGAGGTAGCCTCTAGATCATTTATAATTGCCGTTTAAAATTAAACTTTGAATCTGGCCATTCTTTGCTTAAGGGTTGGTCGAGATGACCTTTAGAAGTTGTTTCCCGACTGAACTATGCTGTGCCTCTATATTTTGCCAAATAACTCTTTTCAAAACCAGAAAAGAGTATGTTTCAAAATGCACAAAGGACACACAATCCTCATTGGAAAATGAGAGATGAAAAGAGTTCAGAGTTTACAGGTTTTGCAATTTAAATGGTACCCTTCCCTCAGAACACTCCTCGAAATTTTGATATTTTCTTTATAGTTTTTTTGCTAAAATTACACAACATCTTCCACCATCTACACTCCTAGGTCAGGTCTAGCACAGGGTTGTTGGTGCTGTAGGGGACTGCATACGCTGTGCCCTATCAGAGCCCTTTGCAGTAGCTACAAGCTGCCTACCATCTCTTTGATGCATGTCCCACTACTCCAGCTCCTTCTCTTCTCTGCTCATTTTATTTCTACTCAGAATTCTCATGAAAAGGCACAACAACCCTCCTTGATCTCTACACGCAACTGGGGTTTTCTTGCAGACCCAAATGCCCTACACATCTTCCTCAGAAAAAAAAATAAATGAAGAAAACACCTAACCTTGGAGTTCTTTCAAAAGGAACAGATTCATGTCCTTTCGAAATGAACCTTTCTGCTGCAGTTTCACATGGCTGTCTCAGCTCTTGCTTTGCTCTTTCCTTGCTCTTGCCCTCTGTTCTTGCTCAAATGCAGCAGTCCCAAGAGAGTAGAAATGAGCAGGTCAGAGCCTGGCTTAGCAGCGCAAACCAGTGCACAGGGTACGTGATTGCAGCTGGCAACGCAAGTGCCGTGAGAATTTGGGGTAGGGGATAAATGCAGGTAAATATATCACACCCCTCCCCAAAGGTGAGAAATTCAAAGCACTTCACGCACAGGACAAATAGAAAAGAAATCAAGCGCCATTTCCCCCGGCTTTCTGCTCCCTTAGAGAATCACACAAGTACAAAAGCATGAAAACAATAACCCCAGCTGCAAGAGCAATGAAGCAATTTGTTAGGGAGATGACATTTTTAATGAGAAACACTTGCTGGAGGAGAACAAAAGGCCCTGTTTGGTCAGAGAGATGCTCTTGATACTCTTCTGAAGTGCATGAAAAAGTAATTTCATTTAAGCGTCATACACAGAGCAGCTGAATTTCCTGAGGCTCCAGATGTTGTCCCGTGCAGATGCTGAACAAATGAAACTCTGTCCCGAAAAAATGCACAGAGAAAAAAGGCCTCCTAAACCAAAATCCATGCACCCAACTATTTTATATCTCTTTAAAAAAAAAAGTGGGGCAAAAGAAGGTTCTTAAAACCGACACTATTTTATTGGACATGGGTTGAACCGGCCTATAACTCTTAATTGCCCTATAAGATAATTGAAGGAGGAGAATCTGGATTTGCAAAATTTCTGGCTCTGTCATGCCTTTTTCTTGGCTTTGCGCTCATTCTCTTTGACAGTTATCTGGCTGTGATTACATTGGCTGTGATTATGTGTTTTTTTTCTTTTTTTTTTTCTTTCTTTTTTTTTCCCCTCCTTAGGAAGGAGCAGATTCTGTGAGCTTTTATCAGGCTAGAAGTTACTGGAACTTTCCTTGAGTAAGTGAATGATTCAGAATGAACAGCTAAAAACCAGGATCAATGTTTCACTGTATAGCTTGCATAGCAAAGCACAAACATGCTTCCTAGCATAAGATCACACAAGCTTATTTCCTGAATTTGGGGAAAAGGCAGATTCTGAGCTGCAATGAAGCTTTTGATGAAAGAGATCAGACTAAATCAGCTCTCATGTTAATGAAGACTAATGAAACACAATGACCCTGACGCTCCGATACTTCATTCCTGAACTTTGGGATGGGTGACTAAAGTAGATTTTGATGATTACTAGTTTTTGCAAGTCCTACAGGGCCTATATAGATTCTGACACAAATTAGAATAGCCTTGGGCCTGCTGGCTTATGCTCTATTTTTTTCAGCCCTTTTAGGCTCCAATAAGTGCAGACTATCCTTTCTTTCTTCCAAAGCCTAATTCTCCTTCTGACACAGCATTATCCTTTGGCTAAGTGGTAGCAGATGACAGACTCAAATGCCCTGCAAGAACACAGGGGCATTCCTACCTCTCACGTGGGCCCCTTCCTAAGGAGCAATAGCAATGCTGTCATAGACGACTTAGTGTAACAGCCAGGTTTGTATTGCCAGTCCATCAGCAGGTGGTACTGTGTAGCCAGTTTATAATGAACAAAGAGAGAATGATGCTGTTTTAAACTGGAATTTGGAAGAGGTGGATAGCAGCGTATCTGGCACAATTTGATGGGTAAAGCCAAAGAATCGACACCTCCAAGCATACACTAAATGAGAACGGAGAAAGCAGATCTAACAGATCTGTTAGAAATAAGAAAAATGGAGCTAATTGTTTTAAGAAGAAAACAGTGCAGTGTCTGCAAGTTATGTCAAGCTGTGGATGGAGCCTGTTTCTCTCAATCTGCAGAGCTAAATGCGATGCCAGGCAAAGAGCAGCTGCCTTCCCTAGCAGATGGATGAGGATGCTTCCAGTATAGCTGGCAGGTCATCTCACCAGTCAGAAAGGACTGTTTGCAAAATTCAGACAAGAAATCCCAAGAAAGCAGAGCAAAGGACTGTGAAACAGCACTTTTAAAATTTATTTTAAGAGATGTCATGTAGGTCAAATAAGCAAGTTGTGTCAGCCAAACCTCATTCTTACATGACCTATAGTAAGTATCAGTAAACTAGGTAACTGGCACAGTGCTGGCAGCTGTGAGCTCACACAGGAGCATTTTACTTACTAGAAAACTGCTTGAAGCAACTCCATAGAAGTGCATTGACCTTAGAATGGAAAAAAATCAGCTTTCACAGAATTATTGGATGATGAATAACTGGCTGAATAACTCAAATTCCAACAATAGGTAATGCATTACCAGCTTTTGTTTCATGTATATGTGGCCAAAATAACACTTCTGCATATGCAGAGAATAGTCAGTGAAATGTAGCTTCTTTAAGCATTTATGAGAGTCTACTACAAGCAGCCAATGCCCTATTTTATATTCCGAAGAGGTTTTCATTAAGAGCTGCCCCATCAGCATTCATCAGTATACTGACAATCTCCAAGTCTGGATTGCTAATGAGGAGGAAAATCACTGGGGTAGAGAAAAATGCAGCATACATAAGGTTTCTCTCACACTCATTTCATCCTAGGATACACTATAGCAGAGAGGGCTCCACCCAGATGGGATACGGGTGGTTTAATCACAAAGAATTTTTGCTTCCAATTTCTTTAGGAGAAAAGCCATTGATGCAACTGAGGAAATCCTCTGTGCTGTTACTGCTTGCTCACTTATGCCCTGCTGGGGTTTTCTTCCTTCTCACACCAAACAGACATAAGGTTATGGCAACTGCTGTCACCTTAATGGGAGGGAGTAATGCAGAGTGAGTTCTGCTACTCTCCTCCCCAACGGCAGGACTCTACTTCATGGGGACTTTCAGAAGCTGACTGGTCACTATAACCCTCCATCTCTCTGAAGAGCCCTTTAGCAGTCTTGCTAAGAAGTAGATTTTACAGAAATGGTTAGGCCACTTTTAATCACCAGATCATGCAAGCTCAACCATTCTGTTCAGCTGTTCTACTGTCAGATTTTTTGGAGGTTGCTCCCTGGAGCTTTGCCCTCCATCAGTAGATCTCTAGGTTTCGTTTGCCCACAGGCATTAGCAGCTGAGGCACAACATAGAAAATCGTTGGGGTTTTCTCTCTGTTCCTCAAGAACATACCAGTTTGGAGAGAAAACAAGGGGTGGCAGTTTGCCAAGGAAAGCACATATCCTGCCTTCGCTCTTTCCTTTGCCTACACCAGCAACAAATGCTGCCATATGAGTGATGACAAAAATAAAAATAAATAAATAAATAGAGAGACAGAGCAGGATGGGGAGTGGTGATGGATGACTGAGAACTTCAGGGCAGTAAGCAAGTCAGGTGAAAAAATCCAGCATATTTTCAAGATGAGCAGTGATAATACCATTACCATGCAAGAGCTGCTAACAAAGTCCTGCTGCTGGGACTAGGCAATAGAGAGTCTTACTGTAACCCCACGTTGTCTCTCCTCTGCGTCATTTTCCCCAGTAATCCAAGGATCATCTGCATGACAGATGCTAACTCTTCTTCATCTGACACAAGTCAGCAGAGATGGGTTGTGTTAAAGCACATCAATTGCCAAGTGCTGTTTGCTGCTTACGCAGTAGTACTGCAAAGGGAAGTTGGCAGAAGGACAGATTTCTGAGCAAGAGAGATCCAAACTAACCTTGCAGTTAGGCAGACTCCAGGGGATGGAAAGGTGTCATCAGAAACAACCCAGCGTTCAGACTTCCATATGTCCATATCCTCCTTTCCAGGGAATTTTTGGCCTTCTCAAGACTCGATTTGACATTTAAAAGCAATTAATAAGTCTTCTGTGAAGAAATATAAAATAATTCCTTAAAATTATCTGGAATACTTGGCTGCCTCATGGACTGCTAAGTGAACACACTTATGTCCTTGAAAAAAAGTCTGGGAATGACAATTTACTCCATGTGCATTATCATGGGTCATTAGAGATGGATAGCTCTAAAGGTAATCTAAATCTTTCAAATGCCACTTTCAAGCAGGAGAGAAAACTAGGAGAAAGATAAAGGGAAAAGAAATAAGGTACGTTTGCAAGGCCACTAATAAGCTATTGTGTTTCATTACTCTTATTTCTAATAGGAATTTAAATTGCAAACTGTTTTGAGAATCAGTTGTGTTAGGCATTGAGCTTATAATGAGTGTGACTGCAATTTTAAAGAGCTAATGTACAGAATGCTAGAGAAGCTATAAAAGGCCATGTTACATATTGAATTGTGCATACACATAATGACTGTATTATTTCTAGAAAATTAACTTCCCCCCCCAACTTCCAGACTCTGAATTATTTTCTAATAGGATCTCCATACGCAATAGTATTAAAAATGTGTTAGATGTTAACATCCGGGCCAGGAAAAGCATGAAAATCTAACACAGAGAACAACTAAAGCATTTATCCAGGCCTGTCATCCATCTTTCGGGTCTCTGTGGTGTCCCTCCCATTTCAGGATACATAAATTGATACATAAATCCTTGGAACGATGGCATTTAAACGAGGCAAAGACAACCTACCTGCAACTTAGCCAAGCAGGTAGGTTGCAGGTCCCAGGGAATTGATACCCTAACTACAATCATCTCAGAAATGAGAATTTGAAATGAGAAGTTATTTCAGTAGATGTAGGCAGACTAAAAACCGTCAATCTCAACCCATTAAAGGAGAGAACCCCAAATTCCCAGATGTCAGGATTTTGACACTTGATTTTCATTCCATTGTGGAACAAAAATGAAGCTTTTCAGTTATTTTCATAAAAGCTTCCAGGAGAAAGAGGTAAGCCAGAGTAACAAACTTGCTGACTGGATAGGACCAGTAAACTGGAACAGCAACATCAGGAGAACTTGAAAGAGGACCTGACTCCACACCTTCATAGAAGATATCAAAGACCCTTCTCTACTTCAAACAAATCTCTTTATAGATATAAGAAGGTCTGATCAGCAAAAATTATCCTTTTCTAGTCTTTGATGAAATAGCTTCTTTAATGGAAACATTTTCTCTTTTTTTCTTGGTGATGTTAGTGAATTTTTTTGGCCACCTCTAACCTCTGGGGCTGAAGAAAAATAAAATCCTATTGAAGCAACACTTCAGAATGTATTGCTATTGTAACTCAGTAAATAAGCTCTCTATTATAGGGATAAAAAATCCACCTCTAATTTCTTGCTTATCCTTATAGAGTTGTGAATTATTTGCATCAGCCAAGCTGCATATAGTTTTCCACAAGAGTTCTCAAAAAAAAACCACTTGTTTCTTCAGATAAGAGAAAAAAAAAAAAGGCCTTAAAAGTAAACACAACATTAAAACATAATTTCTTTTTCTCAAAGGAACATTCTCATCATGCCGACCAACTTACTGTGGATCCTTTTGAACTGGGAAATCCCTTTGAATCATTGACCTGTAGGGAGAAAATATTAGAAGTTTTCAACAGGCAAATATTCAATATTCCCCTTCCAATTGCTAGGGTTCACTTATATTTGAATGTGCCTTTTGGATGACCCCTCCCCTCAAAAAAAGCTAGTCCTTCTGGCACCGTTACAACTACTGCACTTCAGCACCACAATTCAAGCTCAAAGTGGCAAAATAACAGTTCGACAAGCAATGAAAATTCACTCTAGTTGTGAGGCTTGAAACAAAGTGTAGACCAATCCATCACAAATCATCACTGACCAGGAAAAAATAACCACAATATCAGTCAGAGGAAGGATAGAGCAAAAAACTAATAAAAACACGAGTAGCTGGATTCTTGAGCAATATGGTGAAAATCAATACCCAGGGGAGGACTGAGGCAGCCTTCTGAAAGGGTAAGGCAGAAGTTAAGGTTACCACACTGTGTGGCCCCCACAAAAGCATTAGGGGACAATATTAACACAGAGTTCAGCTCCTGTTCGCTGTGGAACCATCGGAGCTTTGATGGTCTGTGAATTACACTGCTGAATGAACCCGACACGATCTGGAAATCCCGTACGGATGTGCAGACATAGGTTTATCGCCTATCAAATTATAACCATCTCTAAAGTCCTTTCTAGCACCAGTGCTGCTTGCTAGGCTGAGAATACTGTGACAACATGACAACGTAAGTTTAACTGAGTACATTTTACATCTAGTATAAAGAAATCTGTTTATAACAACCCCCATGGCCTACAGAAAGCCATTTCTGTGTTTACAATTGACCTAGGCAATGCATAACTGAATAAGTTTTTATTATTGTTTTAATCAAGAGAGAAAACAAGAGGGAGCAAAAAGTTAAAGCTGCTAAAGCTTTTCTTCCAAGACTTGAGTATTTTCTACACCTCTATTAATAAGAGTGTGTAAAATGGTGTGAGGACACAGCATCTGCAAATGGAGTCGCCCAGATGTTAAAGGAGTTTTCACTGAATTATCTGAAAAAGACTATAAAAGGAACTACTGTGAGCACAGTGGTGCACATACATATGTGTTACAAATTTATGTATAAGCTTATCTGTGTCTTATCCTATTGCATACTACATCTATTCCTGACTCAAATTTTTCATCTACAACTTTACTTTTGGCCACAGATTCAACTTCTTCATCTAATTAGCAAAGAAACTTCTATGTAACGCTCAAATTATTGTGACTCACAGAAAATATCAAGTATTTTATTCCATACTTTGTTTAGAATATTTTTGGAAAAACTCTAATTTTGATTTGGAATTCTCATCTGAAACCACTCAAACCTTGTACTATTTCAGAACAGCATTTATACAAAGTTGCTTTGAGGAACCAAAAAATAAAAGATAAAAAAAGAGGCCTGAGAAGGAGCAACAGAAATTTCTATTTAGCTTTAATTAAACATTTCATTTAATTAAAGATTAAACAAAGCAATCTGGTTGTTAGAAAGGACCTGTCCCGAGGAAAGTTCTAAGACTAGGGCAGAAGTAGTCTACAAGACGACTTCAGTGG
Organism: Nothura maculosa; assembly: GCA_032353885.1. NCBI lineage: Eukaryota > Metazoa > Chordata > Aves > Tinamiformes > Tinamidae > Nothura > Nothura maculosa. The sequence continues at coordinate 603,820 of JAUBOD010000064.1, forward strand.
AAGTCATTTCCACAGACCAAGGTAGCCAGACCTGATCCTTCAGCCAGAATGACGGGTCAGCTGGAGGGAGTTACTGTGGATTCAGAAAAGCAAGGCATTTTGTTCTCTTTCCTTCTGAGATTGTTGTGATTTTCCATGTTCATTATCAATGCTCAAGTGCATGTGGAGTGCAGGCAGAGGCTAAAAGGAGGAGAAAGAGGGAAAAGGAAGTCAAAAAAAAAAAAAAGAAAAAAGAAAAAGAAAAGAAAATCTTGAATAAAAATAGCATAAAAGCCCCATTCTGCTAGCATAAAGCCAGATGCAGCAATACAATATATTTAGAAATAGCACGTGTCCCAAATGGTGTTTATGTATCCATCTCTGTATGTTTATATTAATGCTGTACTACCATTACTACTGCATACTAATGCATGCATTGCATATGCAGAAGGAATATCACTGAGATAAAGTGCAAAGCTGAGTGATTAGACTCATTTATCATACATCACCTTTGGCTGCTTCGCTACCTCCTCCCTCCTGAATACTTCTAGCATTCCAAACAACGCTTTATGGAAGAAAATCCTAGAGTGTTTAAGAGGGAGGAAATCAGTAGAGTTCTATAAAAATTGTAATAAGGTATTACAGAAAATACTGAGACTATGTTGGCTCCATCCTTCATAGCAGTGCAAAAGACACCAGTACGGTAACATTGCTGCCCCACTAGAACTCACCAACAAAGACTGTTGCTGATTCATATAGTGAAACCATCTCAACACAAATCAGGCTTAAAACCGCTTACAGAACTATTAATATTAATCAAGGTTGCAAGAGATTCTTAGCACTATTATCTCACTCATTTATCAATCTGTGTCTTGAAAGCAATTCTGTCTTTGTCACCATTATTCACATTAAAAGGTTGCTCGAGAACACCTGTTCTCTGCTGGGTAGCAACTCTCTCATTTCTCCAGCCCATTCAAATTCCTGGTTCTTCCATTCCCTATAAACAGACAGGATGTGAGAATAACCTAACGTCACTTCCCTGCAAACACTACCGTGACAGAATACTCCTCAGCTTTGTGAGATCTGGGGTCAGGTCCTGATCTTCCTTCCTACCAATGAAACCATCTTATCACATCCTAAGAACTGAAGGGAACAGGAATGACACTTTGTCAAAGTTGGTTCCTCTCATGGTGAGGAGCCAAATAATCTCGTATTTCATCACATTCTCACACACCACCATTTTTTCATATGCATGCTTGGGTTCACAGCACTTTTTCACAAGCTAAATAATACTCTCTAAGAATTGTATATTTTTTTTTAGAACAATAATTCAACATATTGAAATCATTAAAAAAAACAGAACAATATATAGCACTGTCATGCTTTTACTCTGGTGGTGTTTAGGCAGTAGGAACTACAAATAATTATTGAGTGTCCCAACAAGGGATAGATTGTTGGATACTTTCAAGAGTGTTCCTTCCTCTGCTCCCCACTAGCTCTTTCGTGTGGTTACCGATGCTCAGAGCTTTTTAACAAGACAGGACCTTGAAACAGGTTTTGCTCTTGCCATCACATCTGCATCACAGAGACTTCCTGGATATCAACAGCAACAAGGCAGCTTCTTCCTGTTCTGGTGTCCTCAGTTTTCCTGGCTTCCCTTCTGCATCTATTATGTGAATGTAATTTGAAAACTGCCCTCCATCTCATCTGGACACAAGCTTACCTGGAATGAACCAAGGGATGTGTCTCTTTATTACTTTCATAAATTACTGGTTGCTGCTGAAAGGTTCAGGTTGTTCTCAGAAGGGAAGGAAATCCCTCGATTATCTATTTAACTTAATGCAAAACAAGCTACAGAGACTTAGATCTGTGTGAAATAGTCAAGTCATCTTCCAGGCAGGCACTTCATAAATTTTATATTCCTCCAGATCAATACAAATTCCAAGGAATCCATAATTTTGCTTACCCCCATCTCTCACTGATCATCTTAATATCATATACTTCAAAAAATCAAAGCAAGAAATACCTCAAGATACCATTATCACCGTGTTTCCCTCATAAGACATCTCTACTTTATCCCTTTTTTAAAAATTCCTTTTATCTGCTTTTACAGGCATGAACACAAACATACAATGAGATTCAGCTCTCTGTATTCATGCCAGTCCAACTCACCCCAGTTTTTTACTACTCTGATCTGGTTCAAGGTTCCATGGCTGAATACTGTGAGCAGAACCAACAGCAGGAATAGCTTACTCAGTAAAGCCAGTAGAAAAACAAGTCCTTACATTCTAAAATACAATTTTTTTTGCCTTTTTCTCATTTTATATCAGCATATGAAGATCTCCATATCGCCACTGATTTAATTTAAAAATAAATGTAGTGGCAGTAGCAAAGCACTAAGGAGAGCCTGCTGTTTTAATCAAAAAGAAAAAAAAAATCTAATGGAGCAGAGTTAGGTATCTGCGTCAAGCTGCATAGAAGGAAGGAAAACTGAATGATAAGAATTTTGTATTTGAAATATATTGGTAATTTAAAAGTCCTTCGGACTTGATGGCTCACCGTGTTTGTGTATAAATCACCTCATTTTGGCACGTCAAACATAGTACAAAATTAAAAGAGTATCACAAGAAACCAAGCACTTGTGATTTCCATCAGTTTGGAGAGGAGCTGAGAGCTCTTCAGCTAACTAGTGGAAACTAGTGCCAACCAGGCCATTTAATGTCAGCACAGAGATCTACCACCACTGTCCCTACTGCCGTGACCCACAGAGCACTGGAGAGCAACGTTCAAGAGGTTCCTCCTGTTTGAAAGCTCATTGTAGATCTGGAGGAGATTGAATGCTGATCCCAGCACACAGTGAAACAATAACCATATCACAAAATGAGGCACTCCAAAACTGGCACCCTAATAACCCCACACCAGGGTAGATGCTGAAGATAGAACACAAAGACCGAATTATCCTTTGGGCTGCAACAGCAAAACACAAACACAGGCAACAGAGAGAGAAGGTGGTTTAAATAGCGTCGGGACAGAATGGCTCTGAGCACTAACTCTAATAAATCTTTTTTAAATGTCCTGAACATTTGAAAATTTCAAATATGAAATAGTAAATGCCAACATTGACCATGAGGAACATACAAGATCTTTGATGCTTGAAATGCATGGCAGAAATCACTACATCCACACTTTGCCATTGATTTCTTAGCATATTTCTTCTTACTTTTGGTTCCTATTTGGGCATTAAGCAAGTGAAAAGCCTTTCATTATTGCAATCTACAGTTAAACCATGCTGCTTACCTACAGTGCCATGTGAATAAAACCTGGTTTCACAGGTTCTCATATATCAGTTTTATA
>JAUBOD010000064.1:614871-633100 GCA_032353885.1 Nothura maculosa
GAAGGCTTCAAAAATCCTCATCTTTGCTCTTGCCTTATCAGTAATTACTATCTGCAAAAGGCTTTGAACTTTCTTTTTCTCTTACCCGAGTTGGAACAGCTGTGGTGCACCTCCTCAATGCAAGCAGCTGAAACCATCTCCTGGAGGGATTTAAATTGGTGAATGGAAGGAATTTCACCTGCTTAGCATTTTTGGTTTCCTATATCAAACATGATTATAGTCAAGCATTTACAGGTTTTAATATTCCTGTAGGCTTCTCTGGTTCCTATCAGGTGATTTTCTAAAGAGATTGACCAAGTTTCTCTCAACAGTTTGTTACTACAATGACCAAGGTGATAATTACAGGTCCACATAACAAGAGGAAACTTCAGGGAAGAATAAGGAAGGGTTTATGCACCCAGCACGATACAAGGCAGTGCTGTTCTCACCACTGCAAAGTATGAGTTATTTGGCTAGTTAGATTCACCTGTGTGTCTATGAATTTCCTTCCATGAAGAGTATGAAGCACAAATCAAGACTTTAATTTATGATTGACAATTGGACAAAGTAATTTGCTACGGAAAGGTCCAAAATAATTCAGCACCATCCCACTTCATTTTTTTTTTATTACTATTATCTCTAATTACAGGCATGAAAGCCAGGTAATAACTGGGTTACGTTTTCTACTAAAAAAATGATGTGTATAATTATAGGCACATGTTCAACTGAGATACTGTGGCATCCAGTGCTTCCACAAAGATGATAATTGTCAACCTTTGCTCTGTAATTAAGTTTAAATGGGAATCCTAATCGTTTTCCAAATGAGCAAACAGTAAGCCTATCATGATTGGCTCTGTTATGGCAATGAATGAAGCTGATTTACTCTATGGGTTAATTAAGTTTTATAAAAGCCCATGCCCCCCTCTCCTTAAAACCTACATTGTCAGCAAATATTTGAGCTAATTAGTTCTCTATTGTTTCAGTGCTGTGTGATAGCGTAACCTACATTATTCTATTAGGAGCCCCAGTTTTCTGCAACCTCCTTTCCAAGTTCTCCCCTTGGAGTGACTATATTATCTTTGATGCACCTAACTTGGGTTCATGGCCTTCTTTTTGCTTTGAGGCTTATCGCTTCAGTACTACTCGTGCACAAAAGAGGACAGCATGCACATAAGGCACTCAGCTTGCCCTACAAATACTCTTTATGTCCAATCATGACTTAACATTATCGGTGTAACTGATCCTGTCTCTTAGCCTTTTTCTTCACTGCTATTCATATGTGATACTTTTTCCCTGTGAAATACCAAGGCAGCCAGCCCAGAAGGACTCTAATATCCATGGACCACACGTAGAGACCCTGTGTATTGCTGAATTCCATGTGCCATCCAGGGAAAGTCACTAAACTACACAGCCAGCAAGAAACAACATTATGAGCTTTTACTTTCTGTGATTCATGCATTCAGCACAGTATAGTCATTCACCACTGTTAAAAAGACCATCTAACTCCCAGCTTGATTTGCTCAGTTCCCACAAAGACAATGACAGAGTCAAGAAACTGTTCCACATCACGATTCTATGATTCTATGATCACTTAACGTCTGTTCTCCAAAGGAAGTCCCACATATTTCTAGAAGGTCTATAAATGATTTCACGTAGGGACTGCTAGGAGTTGCCAAAGTTGCAGGTGAAGAATGGGGAACAGTTTGGATCTACTTGTCAGACAATATCAATCAATGCAGATATGCTAGGTCAGAATGGTTATGCTAATTTATTGCAAATGACGACCAAGCTTGTTTCCCCACTATCTATTTTTTTTCCACTTTCATTCCTGGATTGCTTGCCTAGATGAACATATTTATCTGTCCTTCCATGAAGGACTTGAGTTGCAAAAATAAATGCAGAGTTAAATGCTTCCAATATATTTTCCCAAATATAATGATTTGTGCAATTTAGTAGAAAAAAAAATATCACAGAACTGAAAAAAATGTATGTGTTTCCTGTGGTGAGAGCACCTGAAAGGCAATGAAATTCCATTACCTGAAACAAGCCCATAAACGGCATTACAGAGCAGCCACTTGTCAGTGCTAGATGCTATTTGTGGGAAGCCACTAATTGCAGCTTTCATAAAACGGTTTGACTCCCTTCCAGGCTGATGCACAGCATATTCCAAATGGGTGATTTAAAAGCTGCAGAAATGCCCCAGCCACAGAGGAAGCTGCCACTTGGTGACTCTCCAGGAGGACATCCCAGTAGGACATGATGCTGGCCACTTCTTGTCAACTGCTGTCCACTTCTCATGTCGTCCGTGTCTGCTCCTCATCACAGCTACCCCAAGGACAAGGCACCCACTGGAGCAGGGATAGCATCACAAAGAACAACGGTTAGACAGCAGCTTCAGCAGATTCCTGTCAGGATGCTATTAGAAATAAGAAAACCAGGAAGAGAGACTAAGATCAAAATCCATTTACCAAAACAGAGACATTTAATGCCATTTGAGACATAGCACCGTAGAGCTCATTAAACTACTGGATCCAATGCAGGGCCTGCAAAAGATCTCTTCTCTCCTGGATTGGCAGCTGGAGACCAGAACGGGCAGGCTGGGCATCCCAAATAGTTTGTGGAGTTTATGTAGGCAAGAGTTGAAGCAAAAGTGTCTCTCTCGTAGTGATGCAATAAGCCCGCGGCAGAAGAAGCAGCTCTTCCAAGTTGAATATTTTAGCATAAGACTTTTCTTCCTAATTTCCTTTCTCACTGTGTAACATCGTGTCTCTTATAGAAACTTTACTGGAAATGAAATTCAAGTTCAAGTTTTCATCTTCATTCTGAATCCAAAACATATATGCTTCATTTCTGACTCTTCATATCTTTGCCCAATGAATCTAAACAGATGACACAGCAGGACATGCTTGATTGGCAGGTGCTAAAATACACATGTAGCACTATGTCCATTACTCCTTCCAGAGCACATAAATAGGACAATATGCTGATGTTTGGATACTTTTCATGTTCTTATCTCCATGGAATTTGTTCACACAAGCAAGGTTTTATTTTATGTTATCCCAAGAACTGCCCTATACTTGTCCTAGAAGCTGAAAACAAGTTATTTTAGCTAGGTGCTCCAATATCCTCATTGCTTTTTTTTTTTTTTTTTATAAAAATAAACCAATCTGATTTTTTTTTTTTTTTTAAAAAGAAAAATGTCAGAAAAACCAGAACAGTATTTTCAGTGGCTCATGAACTGGAAAATCAACATTTTTTAATGAGGAAAAAAAAAGATTAAGGCCACTCAGCAGCTGAAAAAGCAAGCACTTATTAAAACAAAATATTTAATGTTCACAGCCATCCTATGGCTGGAAAAGCATGTTCTAATGGCCATGTTTAACAATGTTTAGAGCCACCCCATACCTTGGAAGCCACTTTTTGCTTAATTATAGAGCCACTGATTCCAATAAATAACATCCATGTTGGACCCACCTACAGCAAATTAGATTCTTTATCATTTTTGGAGAGAAATGGGTTAAAAACCATAAGGGACTGTAAGCCTTAGAGAAGTGAGGGAAAGGTAGTTGGTGTGAGCAGAGGGAAGGAAAAGCTGCAGAACAGTGAGAAAGAAGCTGAGCTCTCTATTAATATTCTTCCCAGTGGGAGACGTGTACCATCCAGAATCTCACTGCATATGAGCAACCGGAGAATGAATATAGATTTTCTACTGCTAAAAAGCAAGAAAGATTAAAAAAAAAAAAAAAAAAAAAAAAAAAGATTGTGCCACTGTGATTATCCTCTTTGCCTTCACAAGCAGAAGGATCTGGAGATGGTTACTGGAAAAGGAGGCCAGGACAAAGACCTAAGCATCTCACAACATGAGGTATTCTTCAGTTCCAAAATCTAATAATTTGCCTTAATTCAACATCATAGTTTCATTCAAAAGCTCATATTAACACAGATGATGGTATTTACCAAAGAATGTTCCCATCTCTAGCCCTTTTTACTCAGAAATTGCCCATTCATATTGAAAAAAATAGTCTTAATTTTGCTGTATCTAAAGCAGAAAGTGCTCATGGTCTAGCCCTGAGATCCACGGTGTTGTGCACTAGTCCTCCGTGCTACTCATTAATGTGACTGCCTTGAATTTTAAACAGCACCACAAATTGTTGTCAATACTTCACTTTCCTCTAATTTTCATATGTGGAAAGTAAGTGCTTGGGGTCATCTGACCCTGAGGGAGATTCAGAGAGTTGTTCCGAACCCTCTGTGCATTTGGAACCTCTCCAAAAACTCAGCACGGTACCTGCAGAGCAATTTGTCTCTGCAAAAATATTTTGGCATTTAAAGCCACTAAGTGGCAGGAAAAAGCAAGCCCGGAAAATATATGTTGTGCTTCGGGCTGGTTCATAGCTTTGCATGCTGAGGGTTTAAAATGCAATGCAGTAGCCTTGCCAGAGAAACCAGTTCCTAGGCTGCTGTTCTGAGTCTCCTTTCTACCCAGCAGATATAAGAGGAATCAATGTATGTTAATCAAGGTATCAGATATAAGAGAAATCTATCAACAAATAGAAATAGGACCGGTCTGTAGGCACTTGGCCAAGCCTTCATGCAAATAGAGATAGAGCAGGCTGCAGGAAAGGCTCCCCGCACAGCAATGAGATGACAGTCAGCTGCAGGGCTTCAGATCATGTTTGCAGAACTCTGCTATATTCATCTGGCCCTACATCAATGGCCAAGGCAGAGCTGAGACTGTAATTAAGATGATGACAGCAATTGCTCTGAACGTCTAACTTCAGCTGCATCAAAGGAACAACAGACATTTCTGGGGTAAATGGCTGTTTTATTTCAGGGAATGCTCACTTGCAGTGTCTCTGCTGGCAGGCAATGACCTCCAGCTGAAGGAGGATCTACATTAAGGACGCATTGACCTAAACACTTGCAATGATACAACCTCAGCCTTCATCCTTACTGAAAATTTTCTATTCAGAGAGAGAAAATCATGCTGCCACCATCCAGCAATGTGGATGCACACTGGAATCCCACTGCCTTGATGTACCCTTCACTAACACTTCTGCACAACCATGAGGGCCTTGCTTTTCTGTGGCCATCACACAGAGGGGTTCATCACATCATCCCACCATCTGCCAACAGCAGAAACCATCACCAAATACACTGCAAATGCTCTGCCCTTCAACCCTGGGTGGCTGGTGCCCTCCACCACATCCCCCTCCCTCCACCCCATCTGACCTTCTGACAAAGAACATTTCCCTGCCTTGGTGGGCTCTGGCCCGTTTGCAGTTCAGCTCAAAGCATACTGAATATTCAGAGCACGACTGAAAGACCTATCCCATGCTGCTAACGCAGGGAATTTAGCCGCCAGATGGCACTCAGCCAGCTAGTAAACTTGGGTTTCAGTTTCACTCAATAAAGACAATTACACTATCTACGCACCATGCACAACCTGCCTCAAACGCACTGCCTCTTCTGTGAGGAAGAAAGCCCCTGGTGACAACGTTGCAGAGGCCATTCTCCCTTGTCAGTACTCAGAAATTGCAATTCTACACTGTCCTCTCACTCCTATGCCTGCTTTTGTTGCCCATCCCTTAATGCCGTACCCAAAGTCTTGATGCCACCATACAAAACAGGAGAACTCTTAATTGTTGAGATCCCCTGAGTTCAACTATTCCAATTTTCCCAGATAAAATGAAATCAAGAAACTGCTCCTTCCTCCCCTCTTAAATTGTTGGATTCTGTGAGAGGGGAAGAAAAAAAAAGATAAAAAGAAAAAAAAAAAACATGAAGAGAGACCAGACAAAGCAGTTGACACATGCATTTTAAACCCCACATCTGTTGCTGCTCCCAGCAACTTTCAAGCACACTGTAAGAAACTCATGGTTGCCTCGCATGGGACTTTATCCCATTTTCTGCAAACATCCTGACAAAATCCTACAGTCCCCAGCAGCTCCCGCCACCTGCTCCTCTAGCCTCCAGCCCTGGAGGCTTGTCCAGGCTCTGACAGATAGAGTGCAGATGAGAGCAGGCTACAGGAATCTCGGGCAGGAAGCACATGTCTGTCTGTATATCCAAATGAAAAATGCCCCGGATCCAGTTACCTCCTCTTAAGATCGTATAAAATAAACTCAGAATCACATGCACTGTTGATGCCTGAGGAGGCACAGGGAACCACCTTAAGCCCTGTGACAGGTTAGACAACAGCTGCAGCAAGATTAATGTTTTAACTACATTAGTATCGTTATTGGCACTAAGTAGTTTTTCATATATTTGCTCTTCCACAGTGGTACAGGATATTTGCCCACCAGGAATGCCATACATTAAACAGTGAGAGGACTTGATTCCATTCTCTCTCATTACCAATTTTTAACTCATTATTCCAACCAAATTTATTGGGATTCCTCATGATTTATAATGCAAACAAAGCAAAAAAAAAGAAACAAAATGCCAGATTTGAAGAGCAGAGATGTCAAATTTCAGCTGTGGGGAGGACTGGCTGAGAAAGGCAGGTAAGAGAGAACACAGAGCTCTCCAGAGACACCCAAGCTGCTCTTTAATTCTCCCACTCTAGGTCTGGGATAAGAGTTGGTAAATAAATACTATGAAATAAGTTGAGAAATGTAGACCTTTGAATAGACAATACAGCAAAATAAAGCTTGCATAGTCAAGAAATGAAAGGAAAAGGAGATGAAGAGACATGGCTATTTAATCTCAAAACTGTATCTCTGACCTGCACTGCTCTGAGCTTCAGAAAACATATATTTAAAGAAAAAAAAAAAGTAGAAGGAGAACTGTCTGTCCCTGGTGGCAGATCACTAGAAATAAGTGGGATCCATTTTTCTGAAAAACAAGAAAATAAAACAACAAAATCAGTAATTAATCCTCTTGCTTCCTAACGCAGGTTTGAAATGCAGCTATTCCCATTTCTTTTAGGATAATTATGATTTGTTTCATGGGTTCTTTACCAGTTTCTCTAAGTGAAAAAGAGAAAGTCTGTCCATGAAGATATAGGACTGCACAGCTCAGTCCCACAGCCCCTGCCAGCCGAGCTGAGCTGCAGATAGAGCCTTCCCTGACAATGCTGCATTCGCTCTGCTCTTGGCAAACAGAGGGGACGGAACTTGCCCAGGGACATTCATGGCAGTGGCTTATTCAGCTGTGTTTGTCCTCAAGCCCTCTCAAGGTCCTCAGCTCCCTGGGGGATTCAAGATCAAACCATTTTGGGAAAGGGAAACGGAAGAGAGGACTCCTTGAGGAATCTGGGCACAGCTGCTGCTCCAAGTTTACTGCCTCACATCCGAAAACATCCATGTAAGGCAAGGCAGAACAATTGCTCCTTAAAAAATATTCACCGGGTGTAGTTTGAAGAGCGACTGCTGAAGTGGACACATTTATAGCCACATCTTACCAGCCCAAAAGCAACGTGATGGCAGCTTCTCCAGCACAGTGTCTTAACATGATGACCATGGACTGGCTAAAGTGGTTTTGGAGCTAAAAGGCCTTTCTCTATCATTCTCACTTAAAATGGGCCAGTAGTGATGAGGTAAACAAGGTGGACTCCTATGGTGTTAATTTTTGACTCAGAAAACTTCTTTTCTTCTTTTACCTTTTTCTTTTTTCTTTTTTTTATTTTGGAAGAAGAGCATCGCTATCATTAAAGATAGTTTAATGGCTCTAGCAAAAATAATAGCTGATTTCAGAAAACATTCATCAATTAGAACTTAGGAAATTTCTAAGCTGAAACTACTAGGAACATATTGAGATCTTTACAAACCAGGCTTAGAAGGTGAAGAGGGAAAATAGTGAGATATTACTTGAACATCAAGATAAAGTATTGAAAATATGCTGCTTTGCTTTTGGATAAAAGCCAACCTTTGCAGTGAATAGACCAGTCCTTGTGCTGTAAAATGGAGCCCTTTAAATCTGCAGGTATATTATGTGCATTAGGGGTTGCATTTTTTCTTTATTTTTTTCCCCCTCTCTTCCCCCTCCTTGTGGACAGCACTGCTTTTTCTCTTGCTTTGGAAAATAAACTAGTTGGACTTCTTGGAACAGATGTTTTCTACCATCCTTGTCCTCTGTTTTTCAAATTACTCTGATATTAAGTGATGACTTCTTATGTTTTCAGCACGAGACCATCTGGAATTTTCAAATATTCAAAACATTTCAGGTTTCCCTTCCACCTCCTTTGCATCCTGTCTTCCTCTCTTTGGTCTCCAAATGAATTTCTTCCCCAAACATTCCGATGATCTGGAACTTGTGAGAGAGCACAGGCATGTCCAACAGAGCAAAGGCCAATAAGTGTTTGGCCAGAATCCTCATTATTTTCAGAATCTCATCCTCCTAATAGCTATTCAAAGGAAAACAGAACATGATCCAAGCTGCTCATAAAATGACTGCCCCTGCAAGAGAATTTCTCACAAACCACATACGTCCAATGCTCATCCTCCCGCTGAAATAAGAGAATTGCTCTTTCCATCTGCTGGCTCTCCATTGCAATTGCCCAAGCCCATGACCTTGCTTTGGGAGGCTGTTCACTGCTGTCTAACCTGAGGCATATTCCCAAGGTGAATCAATGTCCACGCATGATGCTGACAGGTCCTCCCAGAGCTCTCTTGTGGAATATTAACCAGTAATGTCTGATCGGAAAGTTAACTTGAAACTGCAAGATAGGAAGCATGAGTATGCTGAACACATTAGAGGAACGAAATGCGATGTCCTAGTTTACAGAGCAATGCAATTTACCTGCACACGACTACACAGAATCTCAATGACTTTAATACAAGCAAGTTATTTTGCTGCCCTGCAACAAAATATTGTATAACCTTTAATTTGCCACCTTCTGCCTGTATTGTTCAATATGCATTCTAAATGAGGTAATGCCTCATTTTAATTGCATTAGTTTTCTCTTTCCAAATCAACAAGCGCACCTCTGCTCCTCTTATAACGCCACCCTAAAACCATTCATCAGAGGTCAGCTCTGCATTCTCATCTGCAGCATGGCAATAAAACAGGACTTCTGATTTCTCATTCGGTTTTCTGCACGGATTCCTGGACAGAATACACCAGGGAGTCAAAATGAGTTTTATTTTTCTGCCTCCAGGTCATCTGTGGTGATTACTTACTCTTTGTAAAGGTTACAACTGTCAGCACTGTGCTGCTTTAATGTACAAAGACTGCCATGAAGAGCAACATGTGCAGGCAACACATAGATGTCTGCAGTCTCTCTGCCTGTCACTACATCCCTTCCTGCTGATATAACTAAGGCAAAGCAGGATTTATCTGGTTAGTCTGTCTTTATTCCCATAATTAAACTGTGATGGATTTTATGGTGTGAGTTAATTCCTTCCAGGGTGAAGGAAAATGGTGGTGTGAGGTACCTCTCACCTAGCTGATCCATTTAAACTGGCCCATGCTGACTTTGGAAGATAGCTTCAAACAGCAGCACGACTTCAGTCCTGAGTTTATCAAACACCATGGCTGCTGAATTGGCACCAACGAGGTCACTTAAATGACAGGTTGTATTTTTGTTCCACCTGGATTTTGAACACTCAGCAGCTCCCAGGCTCCACTGCCCTTCCTCACAAGCACATCCATCACGAGTGGCATTGATGGATTAGCCAAGGAGTGAGCGGACATGAACTAATGAGCACCATTCGGTTAAGACGGACGCACGCTACAGGGGCAGCATAATGGGAGCTTTCATTTCACAGGATGCATCTGTGCTAGAGAAGCACAGCTTTGCAAACCCACCAGCCTCTGATATGTTTGGGGTGCAAATATTGGACAGCATGTGACAGCAAGTAAAAGAGTGTAAGGAATGTCCTTACCCTTCCTGCATGGCCAACAGAGTGATACTAGAGTATCCATGCAGCAATGTCAACCCTCCCAACACGTACAGTGTGATGGGATCAGAGCACAGAGTAAATGGGAGCAAAATATCTTCTGGGGTTGACACCAGAACCACAGTTGTGGAGCAACTACAGTAAGTATTGCACAAAGGCAACAAGAAACTTACCTAAGTTTCCCTTATATAAGATTTTCCAATCCAAAACTTTCCACAAGCATTAAATATTTCTTAACACTTCCATCCCATCTCCCACAAACCTACATTCACAGATCAATACTTTCTCCATTGCTACAATAGATATCTCAATGTACAGAAACTCCCCTGGACTTGAATTATCAAAAAACTCAGTAATTAGTTTTATCTCTGAAAAACAACACTCACTCTTATCACAGGATGCTCTCCAAAATATTATATTTAACACCTTGGAATCTTCAGCAACTGTTTTCCATTTGTAGCATCTTCTTTTCCACATGACATGTCTGACCAAAACTCTGATGCAAACACTGCGGAATTGCACATCTTTATGAGTACTCTCTGTCACATTCTCTTTTGAAGATAACTGGCAGCAAACTGCATGCAAAGAGCAGCTGGAAGTAGAGAAGCAAGAGAGAACATGAGCAGATGAAACTGAATAAATAACATACAGATTGTGTAGCATGGCTATGAGAGACTCCCAGCAAACTATGAAAATAACAGCAACTTAGCTTGAATTTTTATTTATTTATTTATTTCCAAATATCAGTTGGCAAAAGGCTGCTAGGAACAAATGAGGGCATAACAAATGCAGATTTGATAGCTGATTGCTTTTTGTCAGAAAGGTGCCTTTCACACCCATCAAATATTTAATTAAAACTCTTGTGGCTTTAGGAATCCACTGCAGTTTCTCTTTCCAGAAGTTTGGTCTGGGAAAGACAGCTCCACACGGCACATTGAAGCACATATCTTCCTCAGCACAACATCTGGCAACAGGGTGGTAATTGATGTAGTGTAAAAAACAGATCATCTGTGTGCTATTTTCCACCCTTCTCAGGAGGGAACCTTTTAATTGGCTGATAATATCCCCCCTTTAGTCTGTCCTCTGAGAGGATTATATAAATCAGGCATCTAAAAGGTCAAGGGAGTCTCAAGAGAGGTTCTATAAAGAACACAAAGTTAACGCCACTGCCGTCCTACTGCCTTCCCCCAAGGTGACCAGAAGAACCACAAAGGTTCAGCTCCACCCCACCCGCAGTCACAAAGTTCCTATTGAGAAAAGCCTCTCGCTAATGAGCATTTGCTCCTGTCTCTCTAGGAGAACCTCAGTGAGCAGCACAATCCAGGCCATCGAATGGATACGAACGGGGGAAGCTGCTGCCCAGAGGTTGCAGGAGAGGCAAGGCTGCCATTTGCAGCAAGTCCCAAATCCTGCAGACATCTGTCCTGGCAGGCCCTGTCATTTGCTACTCTTATCCTTGAGACAACCAAAAGAAGGCAGTAGTTGGGCTGCTCTTACCTGAATTGCATTCAAGTACTTTGATCTTTTTGCTGTTCCACAGTTTGGCCATTCTCATCTTCCCCGCTTTGCAAATTCATTATGTTGGGGCAAGGGAGAAGACATGGTCACCTTCACATGGGAAGAGAGCTGCACGGCAAGACTGTGGTTTGCTGCCCAGCCTCTCAAAGGCACAGATGTGGATATGCACATCAGGATAACACAGGAGAAAGTTACATAAGTAAAAGATCATTTGAAACTGCCATGCTGCAGCCTAAGTGCCCCCCAGCCTGCAGGTAGAAGACAGACGAGCATCCCGCTGGAAAGCAAGTTATTTCACTGCCTCAAATTAGCACCCACACAGCTCACAGGTAACAGTTTATCCAACTAAATAAACCCAGAGCTTGAAGGAGGCAGTTTGCAACCAGCTGCATCTGCCCACGGGACTTTATCATTGTGGGTTAATGAAAGAGCGCAGGAATCAGATCAATTCATGGTCTTTGCTTCAAAAGGGAAATCAAAAAAAAAAAAAAAAGAATAAAGAAAAGAGCATCTATGTGTGTTCATTTCCTGCACTGATGAAGTTGCTTCTAATACTTGCAATTACCCTCTTCTCAAGAAAGGAATTAATTAGCATCACAATGTATCTTCAAAGTTCCAAGAAGAATAAAGGGTTCTGGCACAATGCCGGATTCCTGGCATGGAAATCAGCCCCTCATCTAAACAGCAGGGGTGATTGTATAGGAATATTAGTATGATACAGGGGGCTACACTTCTATTTGTGCTGGCATAAATTGGATGAATAAATCAAAACCCTATCACGTCTAAAGATGCTTGCAGAACAGCTAGTGTTAAAGGAGGAGCATTAATTCCTGAGTATTAAAGGTTGGAATGAGCTGCACTGAAAGCAATGGAAATGTTTTTTTCCTGAGTTTATGACACAGATCAGCCTCCAAACCCCTGATTCAGCTGCAAACTTCCAGTATTCTCAGCTCTAATCCAGGAACATCTGAAGTGCCATTGCTAGAAAGATGAACATAGGCTGAAATGATCTCCCTCCTCAGGCAGTGAAACAAGTTCATCCTGCTTTAAATTAGGCAAAATTCATTTACACCCTCAATTTCAGCTCTCACTACTATCAATAAAATAGTATATTCCTTATGTCTTATTTATTAAGGCATCTTGATAACATATCTGCAGACATTCTATAGACACATTAAAAAGGCATCCCTGTGTCAGACACCACAGGCAGCAGAAATGAAGGACGATATAAAAACAAATGAAGGCCCTTAATCATAGATCGGCTTTTGCAAAATCCAGAGTAATAAAGTGATGGGGCAGCAAGAGTCACAATCTGCCACATGCCTAAGTGCCACCTTAGCAGTAGCAGCGTGCCGTAAATCATGGCAGAAGATGCCTCAGAGGTGGGATCTGAAGGACAAATAGTGATTGCTTCATCGGCCACTGACATGCAGACAAGCTGTGGTGGGCTGCAACACTTGAAAACGATGACCCAGGTAACGTCAAAGGAGAAGTGGAAGCCTTACACTCCTCTGACTTGAATAGGAAACCCTTAAATAAAACAGATACAGGAAAGAAAAGGGCAGTTTTGTGTGTTCTTTAAATTGACATCACAAAATGATTGAGGTTGGAGGGAACCTCTATACATCACCTAGTCCAACTCCTCCGCTCAGGACACCTGCCAGTGTGTTCAGCATCCTTTTGTAAGGGTTACTGCTAACATTAACCAAGAGCTTAGTTGATTCCCTTTTGATGCTTAAAAGAAAGGACAGTGGAAAACAAAGGGCTGACTTTAAACACAGTTAGGTTTTGCAGTCAAAGGTGAGTCAGCAGGTGCAAGTAGTTAGTGAGCAACCCGCTGCATTGCAAAGAGCCACTGGAGAAGGCTGCACTTGCTATCTCCAATCTGTTTACAGAGAAGTGAATGAGAGATGTCTATCAGGTCAAGTGTAGCAGCTGGTTCATGCTCTTCTGCGCTCTCAGCATTGATGCAACGATGGCAGCAGTGATAAAGGAGGAGTATCCACAAGGTGTGAAACCTATCTGATTGGCACCAGGACACGCTGTGGTGGGCACACGGTCAAGTTGGCCACCACACAAATGTTATTCTTACCGCTCGTGACTCATTTCAGTTTGTGTAACTGCTACAAAGCTGTTCCTGGCCACAGGGGTATACGCTTGGCTGGAGTGGGATTTGGTCTGGATTTTGTGTGATTTATTCTATCTGTGGCTTAAAAAGCCAGCATTGGGAACACAGCTCCCAAACTCATCTGCCTTGTTTGCAAAAAATTGCCTAGCATCTTGCTGAATTGCAAGGAATTGGGACTAAGCACTGTTAGTTGTATATCTGGGACATGCCTGAGAAAGAACAGCCACAAGCCTCACTTTATTATGTCACATACTCCAATTCTTTATAGTTTTAATACTGTTTTTTAGTGTTCTAATAAGAAAACTCATTCCTTAAAAGAAAAAAAGTGGTAAAATGTGTGATTTTTTTTAAGGTCAAGAGCTGTGCACTGACCAGACTTCCTAAACTCTCCTGCAGATTTCCAGAACAAGACCTACAATGTTCATTCCTGTAAAAATGCGTGATGACACTAATAAATTTAATACTTATATATAGATAAATAGTAAGAAAAAGAGTATAAGGCATCGCTTTTTATCCACTTCACAAGCTTTTCTTTGTACAAATTGCAGATTGTTAAAATTTGATTCATAAACCACTAGCCATTTTTTCCCTTTGAAAAGTAAATGCTAAAGCCGTAGAAGCAAAGTTGAAGAAAGCAGATAACACACAGGTCCTGCTCAAGCCATATTAATAGTCTCCCTGCAAACAGCTCAGTTGATATTACTCACTGCAGGATAGGAAGAACTTATCCCTTTTGCATTTCCTTCTGCATTCTATGCACAAATTGTTCATAACGTAACTTAATTTGAAGAAAATCAAGAAAAAAAAAATCTCAAAACGTAGGATCCCCCATTGCAGTATTTTTATACTAGTCAGTGGCAACTTTACGAGCAAGGAAATTTGGTTGAAACCCATGGAAAAACCATATGCCAAGTTAGGTCAACCTGTTGTGTGTACCCATGAACTGTGTCATGCCTATAGGGCACTGACAGTGACAGCCAAGTAGAAAAATAAAATCTTGACTCCTGACCTAATGCAAAATGCCAGCCGTGTAATAAGGAAACAAATGAGCACTTACATAAAGTTGGCAGAGAGAGGGTACAATTCCTGTTATATCTGAAGACTGCTAACTATCACAGCAGGCATTTGCTCAGTGCCAGGATTACTGAACAGCATTGCTCAGAAAGGAAAATTTTCAATACTGGAAGAAATAAAGAAAATTAGACTATTCCATACCCCTACCAGGATTAGAAGATGAATGTCAGGGATAGGAAACTTCAGGCAAGGCTGTCACTCACTGCAGTGTTTAATCCACTGCTAAAAGTATTTGAAAGACTTCACTACTTGGAAGAAAAACAACAACAAAAAACATTTGGCACAAGGGGAAGAGGAGAAGGTCTCCCAGGAGTACAGTTCCTAAAGAAATAAATCCAATAGCACTTCATGAGAAAAGCAGGGATGTATGAAATTTGGATCACAGTCCAAATCTTTCCCAGCTTTTAGGGATGATCTTGTCAACAGATTTGATTTTGGGGCCTCTTCGGTTTGAAAAAATAAAAAGCAGGTATAAGTCAAAGATCTATTGAGGAAAATAAAAAGACCTATTTCTCAGACCTTCTAAGTAAAATTTGTTTCAGGTTGCTGAATAATTCAGGCATTCCCTCCATGCACATATGCAAAACAAAATCCACCAGCCATGCTACCCCCAAATCCTATTTATCCTTTTTCATGCTCTTTTGTCCTTCGCATTCCATCTTGAACCAGCAGTGTCCATAGAAAGTAGAAAGGAGAATTCCAGATGCCTTAGTGTTTCTGGGACAAAGGCTACTAGAAATCTCAATAGGAAGCCTGCACTGCCGAGATTTTTCACCCCCTTTTGAAGATGCAATGTGACTGAAGAACTCAGATAAGGCTGCAAACGCATCTGTCCTTTAGGGCGAGCACTTGCAGCAAGAGTCTGTTGTACATATGAAGGTCAAAGATTCCCGTTGCAACAGCTAAAAACTGGATAGGGTCCACATCTAGGTAACCTCTCTTCTCCTTTCTAATGTGAAGCTATTGGGTTGCATTCTCTGCATAGTTACTGGCATGAACGAGTGTACCGCACTGGTCGCCCTAGACCAGTTTACTGCAGGAGAAAAAGTAGCAAAGCCATCATCAGAGGTTTAACTGATTAAAAATAATAATAAGAAACATGTGTTCTAAAACAAATGATACAAAACACTGCCAAACTTACTATGTGATTGAATCTGAGGCTGAGGTTTGTGGCTAGTCAGAAGCCAAATCCAAGCTCATTTCCTCGCTCCCACCCAAGTGCAAAGGCCGAATCTGAATTCAAAGCATCCTCGTGGTAAGTTTGTGTCCCTTCTTGCCCTGATGGTCAGGGCATGGCAAAGCAGAGCACAGGGGGCTGTTTGTCTTTTGCAACCTGTCTTCGGTTCTATAGATCAATCTGTGAAATTAAATTCAAGGCGTGAACGGCCCAGCCGCCCAACCTCTCCAATATCGATTCAGCCTGTGCTGTCTGTGCCCCGTGCAATATTTATGTCAGAGAACATGAGAAAAATACTGCTTTTTCGATATACTCTGACATTCGGCAGGGAAAGAAATGAAAGTGAGGGGGGCAGGGAGGAAGGAAAGAGAAAAGCAGTCAGTTCCCGGCACAGACATGCACGTCGAGTGGTTTTGTCTCCGGCCATGGAACCAGGTGGCCGGAGGACACTGCAGTTCAGAAAGTGCACAGCGTTCCTTCCTACCAGAAGTGTCTGCATAATTGCAATGAGTTGTGCCGCGCTGGCTCCTCAATAGCTTTGCTAGGGCAAAACTCCCTCAGAGGTTAAATTACTTGTGTGGCTGGAATGAGGAACAGATAATCTGGTTCCGAGTTACCTACTGAAGGGTATTTTGACACACAGTGAGCCTGAAGGGAAATCAGAATAAATCAAGACGCTCACCGGATTTTTCTTGAGGCTCAGATGCTACCTTCACCTTGGGGGGATATGGATAACCTGCACAGTCAGGCTAATCCTAACAGTGATTTTGAAACCCTGCCCTCTCTAGAGGGTCCAGAGCCAACAGAGATGCTGGATAGCACCTGGAAACCAAATCTGTCACTTGTGGAGCAAGGATATGGGACAAATCTTTGCAGGACTTGCTCCAAACTCAAACACCTGTGACAAGAATCAGCAGGACATCCAAGAAGGACAGAAATGTATATTTTTCTTATATTTCTCCTTTATCCAACTACGACTCTTCAGCTTTCACCAGGAAGAAGATATGAAAAAAGCAGTTTTTTTCCTAGCTCTGGGAAAGGCTGAATAGATTCCCTCATTAGCTTGGTGGCATCGTTATCTGTCTTTTCACTTTTGCCCTCCATTTCCCATCAGGGATATTACAATTCACTCAGATTCCTCAACCATTTCCCTTTTGTTCACCTCTCTTTTGTATTTCCTTTTCTGCAAATACTCCAGTAAATAAGCTTACTGGCAGGAATAAAAGCATTTAAGGCTAATGCTGCTATCCCTACAGGATAATGGTTTTCAAATTTATCGTCATGTATTGAGCTAGGAAATATTTTTGCAGAATATCTCCATTTTTGCAGATACAGGTCATCCAAAATATTTTATAAGTTTGGGTTGATTAATGAGAAATTGTTTGGGCTGAAAAATGAGAGACAGGGTGACAAAAACACTGCCTGTCTTTGACATTGAGAGGAGAAGACTTTTGGCTTTCAGCAGCACACAGGGTTTTATATTTACTTCAGTTTTATATAGCAGGTTTTTAAAACCTCAAAAATTAATCGAACATTGATTTGTTCTAAAATAAAATCTCTCTCTTTTTCTTTTTTAATCTGACTTTCACTTTTCTTAAATAATGCAAAAACAATTTCCGGTTGAAAGGAGTTATTCTTCCTATTCTCATAACAGTTATGTGCCATTAATAGCTCATACGAGCTACATTTGGCCAATGAGGTAACAGAAATAAACCATGTGATTGGCAAAGACAACTCTAATTAGAGAGACTTCCAACAAATTGACCACAGATGAGATAAAGGCAGGATAAGTAAAAGTGCCATATAAATTACTTGCCATGAATTATCTGTCAGCTCAAGCAAACTGACAGGAATAGACCTAGGCAGCATATTCTGTCACCTTTCATTTTAGATCCTGAAATGATCAGCAGAAATCCTGTGTCACTTACTAGGGGAAGGTACAAGAAGTTTAACTTGTACGGGGGACATCCTGTGCATCAGAGAAGACCTTCATGTCTCCACATGCAATTGCACTCACCCTGCCTTGTACATTCAAATTGGCACTCCCGAGAATATTAGTACAATCCCAAATGGGTCCTTGTCTCACCCTGACCTAGGCAGCTTGTGTCTTCCTCCTGCTTCCCATGCAAGCAGAGTCCATCAGAGCACAGGGTTCCTGGAGCTGGGACACGTGGAGGGACCACCATGGCCTGACAACACTGTGTCTGGCATGAAGGGCTTCGGAAATCTGGAAATTCACCTCTTGAATAGTCTCTGCTGCCAGGTATTTGTGTCTGCTTATGATCTGGGGATTTGGGAAAGAACTTTATAAATTTCCAATGTAGTGTATTAAAAAAAAATAATAATGCCAACACACACTCAACCATTGGGAGTCAATACACAGAATGACATATATCGATGTGTCCTTCCAAGGAGACAAAGGCCAGCAGACTGCTGTCAATTGCAAGCACATCTGAAGTGCAGGGGAAAAAAAAAAAAAAAAAAAAAAAAAAAAAAAAAAAAAAAAAAAAA
>JAUBOD010000064.1:641100-664144 GCA_032353885.1 Nothura maculosa
ATGAGCTATTGCAAAGAACCCATTACACCAATAATTATTTTTTAGCAAGAACATGGGGAAAAACAAACAAAAACTCGCCGCAATCCTGCAATCTTTATCTCAGTCAGCAAAGATCTTGCTCTCACCTCAGCATTAAGATGTTGCTAGCATCGTGAAGAATGAATTGATTTCTCTGAGGACTTTTCACACTCATCAGTCTGAAAGATTAAGATTAATTCAAACTCAAATTAAAAAGCGAGGGGACTGGCAATACCTGGAGAACACTGGAAGCATTCAGAACCCTGACATTGTTCTTTACAGACTTTATGATGCCTCACATCATTTCAAAAGGCTCATCATTTCAAAATTGGCAGGCAGTGGTATTTATCTTATAGATTTTCTGTGCTCTCATTCAAATTGCCTAAATAAATGAAATAAAATTGCAGTATTAGAGCCTTGCATGTCTCCAAAACTCCCTCCTCCCACCCTGGCCATTAGGACAACATGGTTTCATGATTTTCCCTACAGCACTACAAGCAATTCCTCTCTAAATTAAAAGGCAGGTGAGAAACAAGGTTTCTCCCTTTCTCTTTGTGCTCCTCAAATATGAATAAAGACAAATTCCTGAGCACAAGTAGATAATCCATGAATAATTCATCAGCCTCGTGTTCTCTTCCAGACGTACAGCCCCATATGCTGATTCCTGTGCCTTTGACCCTCCTGGGGGCTTGGATACCACTGCGATAGACTTCACTTCTAAATCTTCTTTCAGCTCTTAGACCT
The DNA here is from genome assembly GCA_032353885.1 of Nothura maculosa. Lineage (NCBI taxonomy): Eukaryota > Metazoa > Chordata > Aves > Tinamiformes > Tinamidae > Nothura > Nothura maculosa. The sequence continues at coordinate 641,863 of JAUBOD010000064.1, forward strand.
GCACAAGCAGCATTCTCAGACAGCAAGCAAACTCCCTGATGAATTTACCTGGTCTCCTTTTCTTTGTTCTTCTTTTCACTGCCTTTGTTGAATAGGCTTAGGCAAAAATCACCCCTCCCTTCACAGCTCTTGCAGAAAGGAATAAAACATGGAGCAGTATTTTACATTTGCCCACAGAAACACATGTCTCATCATAGCTGCACATTGCCTGAGGTCTGGCTACGTGGACACACAACTGATTGCACACAGGAGCATTACCAAATTCTGCTTTATATTAGTTAGGTCAAAAAAGTCCATAATTTTATGCAAAGAAGTTGGTTTGCATTAAAGGAATGGCAGAACAACACTGATAAAGTATTCCTTCACATTTTAATCTGTCTAATATAATAGGGAATATTAATCAAAGCACAAAAGAGACTCTCATGCTTCCCCAGTCACATATGTCATTAGAATTACTTTCCAGCTTTAGAAACTTTCTTCCAAGTTGTATCTTGAATGATAGTTACTAAATTGGGCTAAAAGTTTTCCATCTATTCTATTTTTTTCCTCTTAAAATAGATTTTTTAAAAATTAACTCAGATTGAATCTTGTCTTTTGGAAACAACTTTTGTTTAATTTTCATCTGGGACAGAAAGAGATTTATTTTGTATTCAGCCAGCAATATTCAGGTTTAAGTACTTTTACCCAGTGCCCCATACTGTGGAAATTTTAGAGAAATGTCTTTTTTTTTTCCAATGAGAAATGCAATTTTGTTATGAACAACAGTTACAACTGCTTTAACTAAACCACAGAGGAAAACTTGCAAGTATTGTTCACACCCAGCACAGCCAAAGTCAGTCACCCAAACATTTCCCTTCGTCGTAAAGCTCAAACATCCCACAGAGACCAGCTTCAGAACCGCAGTATGGGAGAGCCATAGGAAGGACACGATGTGGTGAGAAAAGCATAATACCGGGTATTTAGTTGAACCATTCTCCAAAAAGTAGTCTGGGCATTTTAGAGCCATATAGTGACTCTTAAGTTACAACAATTGTTACTTACTCCCAAACTAGACTGTGGTTAGTACTGTTGTCTTCCACCCCTTCATTGCTTCTACCATATTAACTAAAAAGATATTGTTGCCCTGGGTCACACTGTTACACAAACATGCACTAGAGCAGCTTATTGCTTGCTCTTAAATTTTGTCTTTCTTGAGGACTTTCATTAAAAAAAGGCTTACGCTACCATCCAAAGAGCAGCGAGACTGCTGAGACAGAAAGCAGAACAACTGGCCATGTGCAAGGGCTGTCAGCTGCAGAACTGGGAACTGATACAGAAAATAAAAATTCCTCAAGCTCATTTGTAGTCTTCTTTTGAAAATACCAGGAAAAACAGCATGCACAAGTCAGTCACGTGTGTGACTTTCCTGTTGGCTCTCCCTTGCTAATTACAGCCCTCACACCACTACCAAAATCCAAGGTTTTAGCATATTCCTCACTCCATGTGAAAGACTTGTGAGGTCATCAGCTTTCATATGGGAAAAAAAATCTGAATTCAGCACAAGGGAATTTTATGATTGACTTCATTTGAGCTCATGCCAGTTAAGGGAAGGAGGACAGATCTCATTTAAAGATGTGTTTATTTGCAGTTCTTCACCTACACACACATCCAATTATAAACGTGGGTATCAAACAGGGCTCTGTGCATGCCTGTTTTTGTGGGAAGAAACTGAGCAGAAAGGAAATGACAACATACTTTCTGAAGTCTCTACTATGCTTATAAAATGACTATTCCAAATGTGAAATAATCCTTCAATTCCTCCTGGATACCACAGATAAAAATGGTGGTGGGGAACATATTAACAGAATGTGTTTAAGTGTTAATTTCTGTGTGATATTAACACCAGACTATTACCCTTTACTCATTCAGCTTGAAGGGTGTACATCATTAGAGCTTCTCCATCGACTTGACCTACCTGTGGTCCTCAAAGTGCTTATCCACATCATCAGGGCAGCTGCTAACTTTGGTGCTCAACACTTGGCACCTGGCTACTAGTGCTTATTATTGGAAATATTTTGTACTGGATGAGTCAGCCCTACTGAGGGCTTGGGTATATTTAGGTGTATTACACCATGGCCTAAGTCTGCTTGATTAAGACTGTATCGCTGCTTACCCAGCCAGGGTATCACTTGGTGTGAGCAGAGATGTTTTTAAGGCCGGCTGCAAGGGCAATTTAGGTGACTCCTGGGAAAAATGGGCACATGTAGCCAAGCCAATGCATAGCTCATTCAGTAGACTGCAAGTTTTACAGGGTATAAGAATTGTTATTTGAGAAAATCAGCAGGACATCAACAGGTATTCGCAGACTGACCTCCTCATGCACTTCTGAAAATCCCACCTGAGTCCCCAGCTGCAATTTTAGGCATCTAATTATTGGAAACACTCCTGAGTGACTATGTGAGAATCACATAAAGATAGAGTTTCCGTTCCTTTCTGGATGGGAAATGGAGCAAACACCTGATCAGCTGAATCAGAAAAGTAACATGCAAACATTTCTACAGGTCCATTTTAAAACTCCCTATCCAGCATATAAATAAAAAAATGTCTTGTGTTTTGCAGTTTTGCTAATTTATAGCTGTAATATTTTAAACTAACAACATTTCAATGTATGATTTAGAGTCAGAAAATGTGAACACAGGAAAGACAAAGGGAAAGAAAAAGAAAAATAGAATCAGATAGCACTTCAAGAATAACACTCCAGACAGTCTGAGATATCCATCTATATTTTACCATCAAATGGGCAATACATCATTTTGCAATTAATTCTGAGATCTAAAAATATTAACTATTGATTCCAATTAGCTCTGATGCCTATTTTAATCTCCATTACTCCTTCACTCCCAAATATAAGGTCAAAAAGTATGTGATTAAGATAATATTGTTCCCTCTGTGTGTCTGGCATGTGTGTCACTCAAGCTACAACCTTGTGCCTTGCAGTTTCAAAAGATTTGGGCCAAACCATCAGAAGCTGTAAATACCCAGTGCTTCACAGACTCCTATGACAGTACAAACATCCTTCACCTGTTTTCCACCCTATACCACCAGGATAAATTGTCAGGCAGCTCCTGGTACTAGTTAACTAACAATGTAATTAGCAGTGATTCAGATGACTGGATTTTGCATGTAGATATGTGTTTAACAGGAGACTGCTCTGGAGCAAAGAAGAGCTAGTTTAAATTTCAATCACAGAAATAAAGCCCAAGGACAATATCTCATCAGCAGCATCCACAGACACTTTTCCTTCTGAGTACAGGGAAATAAAGCAGGTGAGGAATCCCAACAGGGGTTACCAGGTTAGTGGCTCAAGTGCTCAGACGCTTAGTCTCCTGGTTGCAGCTTTCCCAAGACCGTTGTTCTCATTATAAACAGGTGACTCAGAAACATTGCAACAGATTTCATATAAAGCATTCACTCACCATCCCCTACCACTCTCTTCCCAATACACTGAAATGTTTAAAACAAACCAGACTTCAAAACTGTAAACTCCCAGGTGTGGAGAGGAGCAAAACAGAATAAAAGAGAGTAAATCTCTCCCAAGGGGCTCTAACAGAGATTGGAGAAAAGTGGACAAATGAGAACAGAGATGGAGGGGAAGAAATGAGGACCCGGGATTAGTGAGCGCAAGCACCAGGGTCTCTGCCTGTCGCATGACAGTTCACCATGCAGCTGCCCAGATCATATGCAAAACCTCAGGCCTGACAAACTGGAAATCATGACATTATCTCTGGTATTTGAGAGAGCCAGGGAGCTAAATAAGGATGAAAAATTCACAGGGGGGGAATAAAGAGCAACAAGCCAAGAGCTGCATATATTTGGGTTGGTCTTCCAGCAGAAGACAGAGATGAGAACCAGCTGATCAAAGGACCTGCATTTCACACCTCAGGTTTGAAGGGAGAGAAAAAATAAAAAATAAATTAAAAAAGAGAAAGAAGGCTGACAGCAAAAGTGTCTCTCTCTCTACCCTTTTCTCTGTCCGCCTCCCACCTTCCCCATCATCCTGAGGCTATCTGGGGACATTTGTATCCAAAAATATAAAGACACATTAAAAAAATCCCAAGGATCCAATATCATTCATCAAAGAGACAGCCCATACTCGTCCTGATGACAATGGTGCTAATCTTATCCCCTGGCTGCTGCCCAGAAGTGACATAATGCTTAGAAATGTGTATTTGTTTTAGAGGCTATTTACTGCAAGAGGGAAGAGGGGGAGAGAGATGAATCCAGGAAACTAACTGGATTTGTGGACACCACAGAGGATCTTCAGTCTTTTGCAGTCCTGTGTTATCACATTCCTCCGTATCACGTTTAGGACCCATCAATACAGCCACAATTCACGTTCTTTGATAAAGAACCTTTTAAGGTCCCAAGGATATGGGAGCTTAACGTGTGCACATGAACAAGACAATTTCTTAGATAGGGAGTAGAGTATCAGTTGGCTACAGTTTCATTTCAAGAGGTTACATGGACTGACATGACCTCATGTAGCAGCAAGAGAAGATCACCCTTTTTAAGGCATCTTGTATTTCAAGACTGACTTTTTTCTTTCCTTCAGCATGAATTCCGGAATGGTTCAAAGGCAACTGGACCTGCTCCGTAAGTATTCCTAGGGAAAGACTAGGTGGTTAACTGGAGGAGATCTTCATGAACTTCAGGCTAAATTACAAACATTCCCATCAGAAATCCCCAAAGCAGATATGCACATTCAGATAAAGCACAGCCAAACTCCCAACAGGCAAATTTCTTCAACATCTCAGCAGGTTAATCTATGCCTCTATAAACCCTTCATGCTAAATCTGGGTCCCTCATCTATAACTGCATTGGAGGCGGTTTAGTCAAGTCTGTCATTAAAATCACTGCCAGCTGCCAAACCTTGTGTTAAATCTTCCTTTCATAGAAACTAGGTCCCTGCTGGGGCCAAGATGGGACTTTTCAAGCAGTCCCTCAGGCATCACCTCTCAGAGGGCCTGGCTAGGAGTTGAAGCCCAGGGTGGCCCCCCTGCTCCAGGGACAAGGGCTCTTGAGACACCCCATCCCATCCATGCCGTCCACACAAATACAACCACAATACAGCATATCCAGAGGGAAGGAGAAAATGTAATAAATTCAAAAATAGTCCTGACTTTAGGAAAAAAAAATGTTGGTTGTGTTGCTATCAACCAAAGTTTGATGGGTAGTTTATATCTTCAAGGGCTGTCGAGCAGGAAATGAGGTTTGCACTATTCATCCTGAAATAAATATACAGGGACTAAGCAATCAAGCGGACTCCATTTAAAAATCAAGGCTCTAAATATGCATTTCATGTAGATTTTATCAACCCACTGCTCCCTAATCACTACCATGTGAGAACAGAGGATACTAGTTTGAACCTTAACAATATAATAAATTAATCACCATTACACAATAATTTAAGCTCAAATATGTTTGCAATCAATATCTATTCAGAAAGCATAAAATAACAACCTGATTAGATCTCAAGCAAACACCCACTTAGAGCCCTAACTGATGACTTAAACGTTAATACCCGCTCTCTTGCAATCAGACCCACAACTCCTTGCATGGGGCAGCTTTGGTTCAAGCAAATGACCTGGGGCAGGAAAGCCACTTTTTTATTTTTTCTAACAATGTCCTAACTGCCTTCACAGCTTGACAATTTCACTGAATAAAATGAGAAACGAGGGCATGCTGGTTTTCAAAGCCAATATATTCATGAATCTCAACGCCTCCAATCCAGGTTGTTGCATCCTGCTTTGCTAGTTTGCTAGAGGAGCATCTGTCAGGACTCTACATACTGGATTCCTTCCTACTTCAGAAGGCTTCTGGAACAGAAGATCTTATAGCCAGAGAGAAAATAAGAAAAGGAAAGGAAAAATAGAAAAAAGCAGCTGATGGGAAATAGGCAAGGAGAATAGGACATGACGGAACCAAAAAGACAGCCCGTCCCCTGACACTAGAGCTCCTCAGCACTTCCATCAGTGCTCAACACACCAGAACACAGCTAAGGACAAGAAATTAACCCTGATGATTCCCTGAATACTAATCAGAGAGGGGCAACGTGCTGAGTTTTATTCTTTGGGAAAGATATTTTTCTTTAGAAGCAGGATTTTCCACTATGAATTTCATTGCAAAAGCAGAATGAAAGGATGGAAGTCAGTGAGTCACCCTCTTCAGTTATAACCCTGGGAAGATTAATAGGGAGGTTCATTGTCCTAGGCTCCACAAAGAAGAATAGGCTGGATAAACTCTGACTTATTGCCTTATCCTCCCATTGCCTTTCAGAACAGTTTTGCCTGGCTTTGTCCAAATAGACTGATATGACATGGAAAAATTACTTTTTTTCTTTGAACGCTTTATGTAGGATTCTTCAAATCTGGCTTAAAAGCAGGGCAGAGGAAAAAAGAAATCCATCCTTCAAAGAATAGAAGTCAATCCCTGAATCCAGCCTGCTCTGCGTACATAGGCTGTAGAAGGTTATGGACAGCCAGGGTAACATACAAAATCTCCCTGGAACACTAATCTGTGTCTAGCAATTCAATGAGATAAAAATTTGATAACACATTGGCTGGCTGCAATTGCCCAGGGAAAAAACATCTTTTTCATAATAATCTTATTATAGGCTAGTAGAGCTATTTTTGTGCCTATTCTTTGTGCGGAGCAATTTATTTTTATGGCTAGTAAAAGGAAATAAATTTCTCAGAAATGGCTCCTTGGTGAATTGGGGTCTGTGTAGCTCATTTTACGTTTATAGATAAGCAAAAGGTCAATTGAATGTTATGTCTTTTATTGCACGGCCTACTAAGTCCTCACATAACAGGAAGAAATAATACCAATGTCCTAGTGTCCGTCTCCAGAAGTCTTGTTTGAGAAGAGCCTCCTGGTTTGTACAGTTGTTGTAAGGCAAGGAAGATCAATCACTTCTCATGGGACATTTGTCTTTCTTGCAAGATTTAATAGAGTGCATGAGATTAGAGATAGTAGATATCACTACTGTGGATAGCACCTGGTGAGAAAGGTACTGGGATCTTTTAGCATTTTTATTGGTTCCTATCATATATAGATACAGCAACACTATTAACCTACTAGATACTTTTCAGTGACTTCTATAGATATACCCATTATCAATACAATCAAGAGAAGCTGTACTGCACAAAAATATATTCTCATTCTTAGATATAAAGATTGATATAGGGCTAAACTAGATATAAAGCTCGGATTCTTACAGCATCCCTGTGCCAGTTTTATCTGCTAAGAGTCACTCTACTGATTTACACCTCTTACCTTCCCCACCTTGCCTTTCTTTGTCCCGCACCTTTCAGAACAGGGGCCATGATCTCAGCTGACCCTTAGGAGAAAGAATTAACAGGAAAACAGTTAATGCAGTGAGAGTGGCAGCAAAACTGCACAGCTTGTTGCTGTGCTTGTAAAAACCACTTCCAGGGAAGAGCGGCTCCTGTGAACGCCAAGCGGCATTCCTGACATTTCCAGTACATTCACAGGGCATCACGCTGGGCAGAGGGTAGCCAGCCCTGGAGCCTGGTATTTCTAAACAGTAATACATTTTCCTTAGAGACATCAAATAAAAAAAGGCCACCCTAAATAGACCCAAATAGTTTCTCATTAAACACCCACAGCAATCTTCCACTTTCATCCTTCCTCTTATGGATCTTTCCATTAGCCCTCTCCTCTGCCCACAGGTTGCCATGATTGGACCCCCCCATTTCAGAACAAGCAACATCCTAAGCTCAGCTTTGATGTAGTTAAATATTCCTACAAGGTACTTGAAGTTAATCAGAAAAAGCATTGCTCATAATCCTTTTTAGCACTAACTGTAGTAGAACTTCCAAGGTATTTGTGTATATATAGTCTGCAGAGTTCAGTATCTACCCCCGCCTGTTCTCTTTTCTCATTTAGTATTTGATATCTGAATTATGTACCAGTTATACTGCTAAAATGAGCTCTTAGAAATAACCTTTCCCTCATCCATTGAAGCAGTTACAATTCCCTGACATAACTCATCTAATCACCACCTCAATGAGCAGAGCTTAATCTAAATGCATGTACTGAGCACCTGCCACATGGTCTCTTCATTTATCTTACATGGCTTTACATTAAAACCTAGCATAGACCTTTGATACATTATAGATGAAAATATCAGACTGTACATGGTGTAAATTAGGACCAACCACTCAAAGGACGTTACAATTATCTCCTCACAGATACATAGTTTTAATTAAGCTACTAGCACCTTGAGGGATTAACAATCAGATCCCAGCCCATATATGGCAAGAACATGAACCGCAAAGCCCTGATTATTTTGGCACTCTCAAAGCACTTGAGCTGTAAAAATTAAAATGCCTTGGAAGGAAGAGCGTGACATAGCTGAGAGCCTGCGCTACCTGCCAATGCGTGTCACTGGATGTTCACTGCAGCCCAGAAACAGAACACAGACAAGTCTGCAAGCAGACAGAGCTCATCATTGATTTGGCTGAGAGTATTTCACACAAGAAAGATCCCTCATACAAGTCCCATTCCCTCACTCCCTCCTTGTCTCTTTCCAAGATAGGCTCTAAGCAGCAGAGTTTAGTTTGTTAAATCCCTGGGTGTTTTTGTTTATTTTGTTTTCCGTCTACACATACTACATCTTGCCGTTGAATTACTGAGACTCACTTTTCTTCTAAAGGAGCAAAAACGGTTAAGATGTAATGAGCATGTTTTTCTATGTCGCCCCACTAAGTGAATAACTCTGAAATCTCTCCCTGCACCCACCGAAGAGCAGCAGAGCACACTGCAATCCTCCAGTTCTGCTCTCACAGTAACGACTGCAGCTCACAACAACAGGCATCTGGAATGCACACGTTTGAGCCATTCTTGGACACTTTAAATGAATGTCAGCTAAAAGCCATGCCTGCAAAGTCTCCCAAGGTTTTTAAGGGAGGCAAGATCCATGCTCAAATATTTTCACTTGATTCCTTGCAACTGCTGCCATTGTATTTCCACTGGCATGGGACAGAGCAGGAGCCCAGGGTGGTATTCAGACTGCACACTGGCCTGATTAAGTGATCACATAAATTTATATATCATATTGAATCACACAGGTGAATATTTTGGTTTTCTTTTCATCTCTAGAGTCCTGTTCCTTGTAGGTTCATTGCAATTCAGTTTTCATGACTGCTCATCAGACTTGGAGAGACCAAAGGGATTCAGAAACAGTCTCAGAAAAGCTAGGAGTAATAAGCCATGACCTCAACCTCAGAAAGGAGATCTCAAAGACCAACCCAATCGGATGATATCTGAGAAATATTTGAGAAACTTGGATTTTAGTTCAGCCTTCAACAAGCCGACTATCTCCTAGCAGCCCAGCTGGATGTGAGATCACCCACTCGTATTATATCTCTTTTTCCCCATTCTTCAAAGGTGACACAGGCAATAAGCAATTTATTTTTCTCTCTTATTTTCTCCTATGATGGGTTTAATTGCACAAGACTGCAACTATAAGATTTGATAAATAATGCGATGCAAATGTTATGGAAATACCATTCATTAATTACGTGAAGTTACTGCGCATAAAAATCCATAAACACTACCAACATAAATGCAATGGACTAAATAAACTCAGAAATCTGGAGAAATTAAAGACAACTCTGGAAATACAGCCAGCTGCTACTGCAAGATTAAACTCAACAAGACTTTCATCAGTATTCAGACCAGTACATTTTCAAATGGAAGCAATAGGCTTACTACCTCTGCTCTTGCAAAGCTATTCCAAGTCTATGATACCAAGTCACTGTTTCCACTGTTTCCCAAAATCAAGGGTTTGAATTTTTGCTCCTCTTCTTCATTTTCTTTTCTACACTCTTATAATTCGTTACCAGGAGAATCATTCAGTCTGTGACACACAATTTCGGAACAAATTGTTCCCATTCTTTCACAAAATCTATGGAACAGAAGGAGGATGCTCACAGACCAAGCAAGTCATGTTTAGAAGCCTCAGGGTTCACTGCCCTCCTCACAAGCAGGGTTAAACATTCCCTCTCTGTGGGTTCCCAGAGATGAACTCGAAACGTCTTTTATAAAATGAAGCCTCAGAGCTTTCTGCCTGCCCCAATACAATCAGATCTGGGTGCAATCAGATTTGGAACAAATACTTCTGCTAGGCAAGAGTTAAACAATTCCCTGGTGATAAGAAGAGGCAAGTAGTAGCTCAAAAGAGTGCGAACAGGAACAAAAGCAACAACCAAAAAGAAACTTCCTAGCTGTGAATTTCAATGGCCAGCAGGGTTTTGTAAATAATGTTGTTCTGATAATCAGCCATCTCTGTAGCATTGCTAGAAATTAAATGCAACTCCAGTAGGGTGAGCCCAGAGTTAACTTCTGTTAACTCTGTTAATTTATAATATCACCACTAAGACTTGAAACCTCACTTGCACATCAGAGACAAGTTGCAACTCTTATCACTATGAGAGTTGGGTATGGACTCCTAATAGGATGAACAGAAGAGAAAAAAACAGGGACTTAAAATGGGCTTTGCATTGTGCAATACAATCATCAATGCATAAAGGTAACTTTTTTAATTTCAATAAAGTTTTGCCTCAACTTTTTAATTCTATAGGGGAAGAAACATTAAAAAGGACTAAAATTGAAGACAAAGTTGTGTTATTTTGAAAAAAAAAAAGGAAAAGATGAAAAAACAGCTATTACACAGATTGTCAAGATTTAAGTCAGCAAATACTGCGCATAAACAAGCTGAATACACTTCTACTCTCTGTAAGCAGACATCTGGACACACATCACAGACTTCTGCATCACCAGATGTGCAGAAATTCCCTAAACTTAGGGCAGGGTTGAGGCTTATTTAAGCTCATTTTCTTTCCTTTAAAAGTAGACAAGAAGGTTCGGAAAGCTTTCTGAACCAAGCAGTTGTCAAACGCGCAGCATAAATCAAACCTGACAGGGCAATGTGGAAGGCTGATTTTTACCCTACCCACCAGCACCGACATCTACTCTTACGAATATAAATTTTCAAATGCTCAGAGTAAATGCACGGAAAATTGTTCCAGGACCATAGGCATTCCTTTCATTGTCCCCTCCTGCCACACACCACCCCATTTGTCCCAGACGCTGCTTGGATGGGGCTCTTCCAGCCTCACTCTGCCTCCTCAAGCAGCCTGTCAGTGTTTGATTAATGGTGCAGATCATGCACACCACATTTGCCAGGGCCATGAAATACCCTGTTCAGCTCTCACTTTGCAAGGCACATTCTGTGTCTGATAAGTTGTTTGCAATCCCACAGTATATTTTCACGCCTCGCTTTCCACGAGACCTGTGAAATTTCTCCCCAGCAATCACGCCGCGAGCTGAGGTTTGTCATGGCAGGTGGCCCAGCTTTGTTATTGCTTAAACTGCACCATGATGTGGAGGGAACCACATTGGTCACGTAGGGTACATGGGTATTATATACATCAAAAAAATGTTCCCATGATGATGGAGTTTCTCTTGAAATTGCACATGTACAATGTATGCCTGCAGCACAATGTATGTCTGTATGTATCTAGAACTGCTTAGGCACAGGAAAATATACACAATTGATATAGAAAAAATACAAAAGGCTACGTATTTTTATTGCTGCTAAGACTTCAGGGATTTTTGCCTAAGGTTTTTCTTTTAGGTAGCAATCTAATAAATAAGGTAAATTGGTTGCTGAAAAAAAAAAAACAGTTCAGATGGCAAGTGAAGAGTTGTGGATGCTCCATGAACTGGGGTTACACAGCAACCTAGCTAAGATTGTAATGAGATCGCTCTCCTCTTGGTCAGAACTATAGGGCATGGGAATAGCTTTTTTTAGGATGCTATAAGGATTCCTCCTCCTTGCCATGGATAGTTATGTGAAGTATCTCCTATTCCAGAAGGTCAGACAACTTAGTGAATAAACTCACCTGGAATAAGCTTTGGAGCTTTGATCAGAAGTGTTTGGCATGGTATAAAAGGGATCGAACTGCACAATTAAAGTTCCAAATGATTACGTTAAAACCACTTTAGATGGGACCTTCACCCCGTTGTTACCATTAAAGCAGACACAAAGTGAGGGGCAGTAATAGACATCCATTGGTGATCACTTTATGGCTGTGGAGAGGAAGATTATGACAAAGAAAAAGCAGAAAGCAGCCATTGATTTTTTTTTCTTTTCTTCCTCTTTGATGTCTTTTAGTGCTTTAAAGGAAGCAAAAATCTAAAGATCTAATCCTCTGTGCTATAAAGCCAGTTCAAGTGTGAGCATTTTAAAGACAGTGGAGCCCCAACCATTTAAAACTAATTAAACTGAGCACAGCTCCATACTCACACTGTTCGGAAGAGCCCGATTAAATTCCACTCCATGTTCAGTAGCAAACATCAGGTCTCTCGTGTTCTTTCACTAATTCTTAAATCTCCCAGCAGCCATCCAAGACAAACATGAGCAGGACCTGATTTCACTAATTCATAAAGCAGAAACCAGTGAATATAAGTCTGCGTTTTTCTTATTTAATTTCTGAGATAAAATGAAGGCCCACAAGATCATAAGACTACTGATTGTTATAAAAGTAAATAAGAACACAAATGTATTTTTGAAAGGTATTTTCATGGAAAATAAAGGTTATTCACTATTTTCCCACAATAAGAGGCCTGAAGATAATTAAATTTATCAATTGGCAGACTTAACACGTATAAGAAGAATGCATTTCCACACACATCTCCCTTAAACTGCAGAACTCACCACTACAGGACATTTTACAGAGCAAAGCACTGAGGATTCCAACTTTTGGTACCATTTACTTTTCAAAAAGCATCAACTGCAGTGTGCATCAGTGCTTTGGTAGTCTGAACCAACTCAGCCATTCCTGAAACCAACAGGAATAGCATTACTTTCTACTTCATCCTTACCTGTTTCACCCTTGAGTTCTGGAAATCACCCAAACTAAACTTTTACGGGAAAGACCAGTTGTCAGACACCCTTTCCATCTGGTGACAATCTTACAGCCTCCAAAATAATTTTTGTTTTAGGAACTCAAAGAAATAGTTCAAAATAAAGCCTAATATAAACAATATATGCCATCTGGCCTTGAGAGCTCCCTGAGAAATTTCTTGTTAAGACAGTTTCGTCTTGAAACCGTAAATCTTCCCAGGTTTGCACTAAGGTTTAGGATTTTCCTGGAATAAATTGAGACTTAAAATTTTTCACACCAGCTTCATGTGATCCTCATCAAAAGCAATGATGAGTTTTTCAGAAGAGAAAACAGACCTGAAAATCATAACTTAGCAAAGGCTGATAGCTTAGATCTGTCTACATTTCCATTGTCTTCCTCTCTAGGAAGCAGGCTAAGAAATTAGCACACACTCAAGGGCACAGCATGGTGGAAATCTGGACACAGACATATATCTTGGGAGGTAAATTCAAACTCCAGGTGACCTAAAACAGGAATGAAAGTATTACATTAACTGATAAATTTCAAAGAATTAAATGTTTAATTCTTTAAAGAAGAAAGGTTTTAAAGAATAGAAGTTATCACAACAAGATGATTGAAAACACAAAATCTTCATCTTAGCAATCTTCCTGTATGGGGCATTTTATTATTCACCAGCATCTGCACTTCAAAGCTCTTTCTAGACACCAGATTAGAAATGCTGTAGACCTTCCACAGGGGGCTCATTTCTGCTTTGCTAGTGTCTAGTAGCAGCAACATAAGAGCTCTAAGAGGTGCTTAAAGATCTGTTCAGAAAATTAAAATCCAAAGTTTATAGCCTTTTCTTAAACAAACCGCTGCTTTATAATCTATCACCAGTAGCTATTAGAGTTTATGCATATCTTGATTTATTATCAGGAAAAAGCATTGTAAGAACCAAAAAGGTCTTTTGAAGTGCAGGTTATTAATATTCACATCACTTGACATTTGTGCAGAAATGTTGTCCTAAGCTAATAGGACACAATCAAGCTTAACCTTGCAATTCTGTGCTTTTAGCAAGCGAAGGAGTTTAATGCTTTTAAGCCCTTTATCAACTCCTTTTCATCCCTGCCTTTAAAACGTAATCTCCATCAAGTGCTGCTGCAAAAATCCTACAAGTGACCTTGGAAGCCATCAGAAAATGCAGAGTCCATTCTGGAGAGCACAACAGTTTGTTTTGTAGCCTCAAACAAAAACAGACATCAAATCAGAAGAGGATTTACTGAGAATATCTGTGCAGGGCAAACCTGCTAACACCTGCAATACCTCCCACTAACCAATTTCTTCAAAAACACAATACGCAGCAGATTTACACCTTGAAATGAATGCCCATGCTAGAAACTTGGAAAGGGAGAGAACAGTCAGCTGCATAGATATGAAATGAAGACTTTTAAGGCGTTTTTCAGGAAATAGGAGCCTCAGGGGATTAGAAAGCAAACTGAAATATTTCCCATAGAGATTCCCAACCTGCTTATTGAGCAGATCCCTATCAGTGAAACTCGTCTTCCAACTTCTGGTAACTCTCACAGAATGAGTTCAAGAGGTCTCCCTCCACTTTGTTTCTCAACCGCCAGCAATTAGGTCCACAAACTCAATTGGCATCTGCTCATTGTCATTCTCAGCAGAAACAGCAACCGCTGAAACATTCTGTAGTACTAGGAATATTGTTGTCCCATTGGCTCCCACCTCCTCAAGCCTCAATTTATCTTGGAACAAGAAAAAGGAGCTAAAGAACTTTCTCTTATGTCAGCCCACACTTTTCTGCTGTAGCAAAACCTTTTAGGAAAACAAAACACATGTGTAACTGGTCCATGTGGACATTAAAAAATGTTGACTGTCAACAAAAGTCATGGCAACTATGTTCTCCGTTCTCCTGCGGAGTGGGGAAGTATGGACAGATATGAGCACAGACATCTTAGGGCCATGCTCAACTTTTCAAAAGTGTAGCACTATATTCTGTTTGTTGTTCTTTGGATGTGGAATATCATAAATGTTATATCTGCTCTCTCCTGTTTTAACACTTAAAAATTGATGGATGGATAGGCATGGGATTTCTCTCATCTTTCATTGATTTTTTGGCCAGAATGAAAAATTACAGATATCTGTGCTGATCTCTTTCAGAACAAGAGCCAACAAACTGTAAATAGTAATTTCTCTGTCAAAGTCATTACTGTTGCTCGAGTCACTGCATCTTTCACATAGGACAGAAACTCCACAACGCACCTATATCCCTTCTTAAAAACACTAGTGTCTGAATTTAGCCAGTTTTACCTTCCAAACACAGGATCTTGTTACACGTGCTACTTTCCCTCTCCAGATTAATGGAGCTGTCTACTACCTATTAGTGGACCAAATCACCTCTTAACCTCTTCTTCAATGAACTTAATAGATTGAAGGAGAGGGGCATTTACCCTTCTCAAAAGGATATATAAGGGTATTAGCTCTTCTACATCCCCAAAATGCAGTTTAAGAAGGCAATGTGCTTGCTGTGACAGCTCTCAAAGGCAATGTATTTAATAGAGATTGGTTAGGGAATTAAAATAAAAAACATGGAGTCAGAAGAAAACTTAGGAAAGAAAGGAATTCTTGTTGGGTTACCTTAAGTCTTCAGTATTGGCTCTTGACAAGACAATGTCTCATTTTCAAGGTTTCAAAGGCTACTTCAACAAAGGCAGAAATAAGATTTTCTGTTTTAGGCATTTCTTTTGCATTTTAAAATGCAAAAACAAACAAACAGGCAACACACAGGTGTCCTACGAAATAAGAACAGTTTCTCTATCTTTCCAAGTTATTCCAGTAACTTGTAAAACTACATCAAGCAACAAGCAATTATTCCATACACATCATCACAAAGATGCAACGCAAATCCAAAGAGCCTGGAGGAACAGCACCACTGGAGACTCGAGGGGATCAATCTCTGCTCACTCGCTTGCTGAAATCCCAGGCAGGTGGCTGGGCTATAAACCACCTGGGACTCAGCTGTGCATAAATCTAGCAGCTGCTGCTGTGTATCTAGACAAACGCATCCAAAAAAACTTCAGACTATCTAATGTGAAATCACCTTGCAAAGCAAAGCAAACAAAAAGTCTCTGATATTATTATCAGTTAGGAGATCCTACATATTTTATGGTTCTTTAGAATATTGCTAAAATTAAGACAATAAGCTGGTTTCCAAGTATTTTTTTTCAATTATCTTCTGTTATTAGCACCAATAAGACCAGTTGCTATCTTCAGAACTAACCTCATAATATACAATTTGCCACCATTGTATAAACACAGCTGAGAACCATTATCGGAATTAAAAATCAAGTTCTTGTTGTAAGAATATATACATGCTTCAGTATCTTAATCCCCTCTTATCATTCACTGAGTCCCAGATATTTCTGCCAGCAAACATTCACTCAAGGATTTGCAGAAAACCAGAATGCCAAGGCCATGAAAATTCATGAAATTGTTTCATTTAAAAAGAATAAGGAGAAGAAAAACCTGCCTGCTTGTTCAGGGCTCATCTTGCTGGTTGTTCTTCCTTTTGCCTCTCCTAAAGCATTTACAATGTTCTTGAGCTTTCTTTTTACAAGTGAATCTCGGAAGTAGTAACACCATCAAAAGTATGAGAGAAGAAAGACTCATTAGGTGAAAAAAGTTCCACCTCCCTATGATTTTTTTTCAAGATAGGATTAATGAGCACATCCTGCTCAAAGATGAGACTCATCATTATTGTTACCTTTAATAACCTCGTTTCCCCAGAAGAGCCCTCAACACTGAGAACATGAGCTGGCAGCTTGAATTATTCATGTGAGCTGTTGGAAAACAATCATCTGTTATGGCATTAATGGCCTGCAAAGAGTTGCTTTTGACAAAACCATTTAACACTAGCAATAAATAAATAAATTAATATTGGGTAAGTGGCAGCAGAGGCAAGCATAATGAGGGTGTACTGGTATAACACACTCTGGAAAATACTGTTTTCCTCACACTACAGATCACAGGCTCTTCATCGAGTCCTTTCTTACACACACACATACAGATACAGATACACACACACACACACACACACACACACACACACACACACACACACCTGGAAGAGAGAAGCTTCAAATCTTATAGCTCTGAAATGTGAAATATTGGAAGGCATCTTTGGTTCAGAACTGGGTTAACATCAAATTTTGAGGAGAAAAATGCATGTAGAAAAAAAAAGAATCTTATAGGTGATTACACTTTCACTCTAAATAAAAAAGAAGGAATATGAGTGCTGGAATTGTTTCCATAAACACTCTTCCTAAAACAGGAAAGAGTTCTAGATGGGGAATTACAGCAGACTTTCTGGCTTCAACTCCATCAGAGTTAGATAGCTGAATTATAACTGTGAGATCCTGTGCCTATAATGCTGTTCTATAGTTCTTCTATCGATCGTATTCCAGTCTATCTCAGAACATGTTTTCTGAACACAATAACCTTGCAATGGCATTCCAGCCTTTGAGTTTCTCAGCTGCAGTTAGGAAATACAATCAGAGTTTCATTTTCATCTGCACAAAAACTGCAATCAGGACAGATTCTCCACAGTTCATCCCTTCTCATGTTTCCCAGAACCTTGATCACTCCTGTTGCTCTTCTCCAGATTATCTCCATCTGGTCCTGTCTTTCAGAACACAGCAATACCTGAGCTGAGTAGCAAAGAATGACTTCAGCTTCATGAAGGTTGAGCTGCTACTTTCCTGTCTCATTTCAGGTTCCTTTTTAAACTCATCCCATCCATGAGCATAATACTATCATATGTGTCACAACTACTAATACCAAGAATACATGACAACATTTTTATCAAGTCAGTTTTACCAATGACTAAGTTGTAAATTACCCTGTATTTCTGCATCAAATCTAATAGATCTCGATCCAGCACAGCTTTTCAGCTTTTCTAGATTCATCACTATCCAGAAAAACAATTGAATACACACTTAATTCCAAGTTCACATCCAACATTTCCTGGTTATAGTCACATCAAAGCATTTTTCATGTTTTGATGAACTATACAGTTACACAGATCTAACTGTAAACATGTGAGTCAGCAGGATTATTCACTTCCTGAAGTCATACACCTGTTAAGGGCTTTATTGGACTGAGGGCATAATTATCACAAAATGTAGCTATACATATTTAATTACAAATAGGACTAATGACTAAAAATTATTTTTAAAATAGTAAGGTATCTCCAGAGGCCAATTGCAAACTAGTCATATTCCCAAGATCTAATTTTGTATTCTCTTTGAAACTAAAGAGAGAAAAAAAATGCAGTGTTTTTCAGTCCCACAGAAATCATATTTGAATCAAAATCTCTTTTGTATCTATCAGCTAAATAATCCTGTCAACTGTCCAACAACTGCGGCAGCCCCAGGAGCTTTTGTAAACTAGCTGATGAATGACTGGTTAAATAAATCTGCTACAATTATTCTGGTAATGAAAAACAAAAATGACAGCATGTCTTCTCCAACACAAGTTAAATCCTATTTGCTGATTTTTGGTAATGGGAAATACTGTATTTATTTAAAATGAGGATTTATTTGTGTGGGTAATTGAAGAGCCCAAAATAGCTACAATATCTTTTTCTGAGAAAGGATCTTAAAAAGCCAACATTCATATTGCTGGGTCTTATCATAATGCAACATTTCACTTAATGAAACACAAGAATGACTCAAGCATCCCTGAATTTATAGACTCTTTGTGTGTTAAGAAACAGACATGAGCTCAGACTTTGACCATAATGAATAGGAGAAAGAGCATGAACAAACAGCTATTTATATGAGGGCAATGTCTCTGCAAAAAAGCTACAAGGTCTTTGGGTCAAACTCTCAAGAAGCTGATGCAAATACATCTTTGCATTTTATTAGAAATTTTTAAAAATGTCAAGAGACATACGCTGATCTTTAACCTTAGCCAGTTGTCGGCAAGAGACTTTCATCTTTCTGTAAGGACTCTTCAAGATCTAAGCTTAAGAACTAGCTAGTCATCACAAAGTCAAAATCAGGTACATTCCCACAATTTCAGGATCATAAAATCAGTGCCCAGTCATCAGAGCAATGAAGCACTTCTCAGATAAAGCTTTTTTATCTCCCCATCCTCTAGGCTAGGTGGGTAGACTTAGCTTAACTGTTGAAAAAGAGCATGAAACCACTTGAGCTCTTGTACAGAAGCTTGTTCTCTCAAGGAGTGATACGCATGGATGTCCATCCTTTGCAGAATGAACAGATAAAGTGTTTTGATATTTTTTGTGTGCCTTGACAGGTCCAATTCAATTTTCACTGACACTTTTGTGGGCCTCAATCCAGAGGAAGACATAGTCAAGAACATTTAGGCATATTCTGATGCACACTGATTCAGCATTTGTACCTTGTATTTCTGAGCTCTCTACAAATGTTTCTGTAAGTCTCGTTGTATTTGAGCAAACAGTGGAAAAACAAGATTCATGAACTGGATGGGCCCCATTTCAAAACCAAAATCCTTGTATCAGGAAAAGAAAGAGTAGCCCTGGAGTTTACAAAAGTCATGCAACAAGACTACAGAAATAAGACGTAAGTAGCAAGTGTCTTGTTAACTATTGGTAACGGATAGGAGAATTCCAAACTTGCTATGTAAGAAACAGTCCCAGCAAACTTTTTGCAAGCAGAACAGACTGACGAAGAAAAAACATTTGTCTGAATTTTGGATAGGAAACAAAGCCATAAAAACTCATGACCACATCATGGGCAATTCAGGGAGCGAGAAATCCCTGGATGAATATCAATATTGTCCGAGATAAACATTATTTTCCTATGAACTAAGTAATTTGGAAGTGTCTAGGAAGATTTTAGTTAACAATCTCAGTCCTTGAGGAATACATATAGGATTAAATAATAATAATTTAAAAAAAAAGGCTGGTTTATAAACGGACATTTACTTGTATCCAGCTGTGCAATACCATGGACAGAGCACGTACATTTAGGAAAATTGGGGTGAGGGGAAGCATTCAGACCTAGACAGCTCTTTCAAAACTTCCTGAACTCTGGAAATGTTACTGGTACTGGTAAGTTTTGAAACAGTAAGTTCATCACCATCAGTAAACTCCTGGCATCATTTAAACAGAGAAAAAAAAATGCCACTTACTCCACTAAAGTTAGGACTGATGAGGATTTCTAAGCAGCAGAGACAAAAATCCTTTGGCGTAAAGAAGACTTGACCGTTATCAGAGGAGATTCATAGGTAGGATGGCCTGAAGAGTTCACAAATCCCTAAAATCTGCTGTTACAAAGGGTAAGGATCTGACTAGAATACAACCTCAGAAGGGAGCACATTATCACAGCAGCTACACGTGTGCCTTTACATTTTAAACACCAACACGCTTTTTTTGTTCAGGCAACAAAAAGAGCTTAAGTTGAAATACACAGAGAAGGACGGGGTTTGTGTGTGCTGAGTTTTTGAGTTTTTTTTGTTTTTTTTTCTTCCAAGGATGATCAAGGTCAGTGTGTTAGGGCTGGAGAGCTAAATCAAATGCAAATTAAAACACAAACGCACAGAAGATCATAATATTCAATAAGGCAACTTTGGAAATAGTGTAAGTGAATTAGAGGGTCGAAGACAGAATTCATTTTCAATGGATAATGTAAAGCTATGTGGGAAGGAAATGCTTGTGCATTTGCAAAGCACAGGGCAGGCTTAGAATAAAAAACTAGTGAGATGATTTAGCTGTTAACACGTATTCGATCCGTGAGGTAACTGAGAAATTAGGAAATTTTTATATTGCATATCAGTGTTAGGGCACCTTAGGGAATGAAATATCCTCTCTAAAAGTTTACATTTGTTATTTTATATATAGGGTATTTATGAAAGAAATATTGGTGTAAATAGAACTATCTTAACCGTCTTCAACGCAATTACAACTTCCTTTCAAGAATAGCATCTCAATGGAAAGGAAAACAATCCCCATCCAGTCAGAGAGAGCAACATACCCTCCCACGGCATAGGAACAAATATTAGTGAAAGGCAAGATAATGGTGGCAAAAAAGTTTATTTAAAATAGCCTATTATTGTGTAGTAGCGTGAATACCGAATTCCCCACAATTCTTATGTGTGCACAACTTATGCAGAAGAAACAATTAGAAAATCTTTTGGTGGTAACTTACGGGCATCTCCTAGAAAATAGGTAGAAAATGAGCTTTTGTGTGCGTTTGCTTACAGTGAGTTGTTTTATGATTAAAGTGAAAGATACAGGCCTGGTTTCTAGCATTTTGCAATCTCAGGTCGCTCACTGTTTCCCCATGTGTAAAAAATGGTCAGCTAATTTCTTAATGACCTTTTATGATGCCAGCTCAGCAGTATAAAAAAATGAGTAAGAAATAGATATTTTATATACATATGTATTTTGAGAGCAAAGACACTCATCAGTTTGAAAGGGCCACAAGCCTGAACTGCCAATATATTGTTAGCTTTGAAATTTATGATTTTTTCAGGTCTATGCTCAAAAAACAGTTGTGCTAAGGTATTCAGGCCCCTGCAGAGGATGTCAGTCCCCCTTTCCAAGGGGCTTTGCAGGTTGAGGACAAGCTGCTCCATCAGATGGTAGCAGACATGGCCCTGGGCACAAACGAGCTGCCCTTGGCTCCCCAGGGGCAGCAACGCTTAGGGAGGCCCTGGTCTCTCTGCTCAGTCGCATTGTAAATTTGGGCCTTGTTAAAATGTGTGATTACATAATCTCATGCTAATTCTTGCAGTAATTCCCCTGCACACAGCTTTCATATTTCTGGTTAATTAGAAGAAAATGTAATCCATTCCTAGAGACACATTGCTCTTATACTTCCTTTTCTTTAATACGGATTTTGCAATTAAACTTTCTTGGCAAAAAGCCCAGCTCAGTGACCTTGTGTCTTTTACCTGTAGGATAATAAGCAACAGGAAGGGAGCACAAACAGCTATTAGCATTATGGGCCGAGTTTAAATATTTGGAGGAAATTGGAGCATGTTAGAGCAGTCTGGCCTTCGCGAACCCTCCTCTGCTGCTGTCCCCAGCCTTCTGCTATTTAACAACTATCATTAGCACAGGCTCTTTTTCTCCCCTCTGCCACTCAGCCATAATTAAATTGCCCCCATCAGAGCACATTTAATGGAGCAACTTTGCATGACTTGCTAATAACCTTGTTTCAGAGGTATCAGCTTCCCAGTTCAACAGACTTGCTCCTTCTCCTGGACCTATCAGCATCAAAACGTTTTTCATTTGTCCTATAAGTCTCATCAGAATAATGAAG
>JAUBOD010000064.1:667190-681475 GCA_032353885.1 Nothura maculosa
AAAGTGGATTCTCTCCAATGAGAGAAACAGCTTGAAGAGGGAACGTAGAGCCCCAAAGCATCAACCAGCCTTTTTCAGAGCTGCGGATCATAGAGCTTATGATGCATTAAGTTTTCAAAAAGAATCCTACCCATTTGCAACTCAAAAATGTATCTACAGTGAGGGTGATAAATGTCCCAGCTGTGCTGCTTCAGTCAGAGAAACCAAGAAAAGAGGCAGGTCTGGCCAGTTGAACTAGAGCAGTTCCTAGCAGTGCCCCAGCTACTCCATTACCAGTGTTTTAGGCAGGTAAACTAGAGCTCACTTGGGTTCAGCTACCCAATATCCCACAGCACCCCTGGAAGCACAGTAGGTGAATCCAGGTGCTTTGACAACATAACAAGGTCTTCAAATTTATTTGATTTTCATGCAACATTGAGTTAAATAGGATCAATAATGAATGCAAGATGGAATCTGTGTTCTGGCCTTCTACTCAGATGACTCATTTAATTCTTCAAAACTAGGAACTTAGTAGGGTTTTGGGTGGATTCCTGTCTTCCAGGGATGAACTTCACTCACAAAAACCAGATGCAAAATCCTATGAATAGGAAATCATTTCTTTCACTTGGGGGATACAGCACATACATTTTTTATAACCAGCTTCATCTTTAGGCCATTCCTGTTGAGGCTGCAGCCATATGTACATATCCCAATGCTACTGTCTAAGGACATATAGAAATGTATTGTGGAGATTTAAGGTCATTTTGGATCAAGAAAAAAAGAAGGACTAAAATCTCATCCAGCTGCTACTTCGCATCTTCCACAGTTTGTCCTCAAACTGATCTGTATGTTAAGACACTAATAAGACACTACAGCTTGGACTGTGTTTTTAATGTGAAAATTCTCCCCAGACCTTCACTACAACACTCAAAGCCACTGCAAGCCTTCCTGGAAACTGCAGGGAAATCGGTGGAGATCTGGAAACACCCTAAAGACCCAGGAAAACAAACTGATATATGCACAATGTCCTAATGGCATTTGCAGAGGAATTGCCATCCAAATAGCTAGAAATTATCCTGCAATAGTGTAAATCACCTATCTGCCACTAATTGTTCTCGTCCTCGCTGTCTCTCAAGTTGTATTTCCACCGCTATTTGTAAGATTCTGGCCTTTCCAACCTCTTGCATCTTTTCCCGTAATTTGCAAAGACCAGCATCAAGCATCTTCCTCTTGCTCTCAACTCACTGGAAGAATTTATAGTGCACACAAAACTAGCAGCCTCTCTAGCTATAGCAACACCCAACCACACAACCCAACAGCAGGTAGGTGTTGGACCAGGACTTACAAGGGAACACCAAGAGACTGAAGTTGCTTTTATGAACTTCAGATTCAGGGCTGCTTCATTCTACCACTCTATCAGAAGGATTTTTTTTTTTGACATCATACTTAGTCAATATGTAAAATAAACCCTGCACAGAGAGTATTCATCAAGATCCTAAGATGTGCTTACAAGGTGCTGTACAATTTCAGGATGGTCTCTCAATGTTATCACATTTTATCTATGTAAGCAACAAGCATTTGATTTAGACAAGGGGTGTTCAGGAGCCACGTTCTTACTCTAAATAAACTCAGAATAATTTACTTATGTAGTGATTTTCAAGAAATTCAACTTCCTTTAAATAAAGGAAAAGGGAGAAAATAAATAAAGACACAGTCCAGATGGAAACAAAGTCTGTTCCTTCTTCCTTAGCCAAGCCACAGACAACTTATAATTCACATCTCCCCTGAGTCTCATCATTACCCAGATTTGGAAAACAAGCATAAGGGTGAGGGGGTAGTGAGAAGGAAAGGGACAAAGCTTGCCAACATATTACATGCTAAATTTCTTTTCCTTTAATTGTATCCGAAATAAATGAAAAACTTCTTGTGGTCCAAGTCATGGGATTTGTTAATCAGAAGGGTAGAGCTGGGCTTGCAAAACTGAAGTCCCTGGAGAAACTGTTTCACTACTGAAAGAAACAAGTGACTCAGAGCCCCGTCCTCAGGCTCAGACCTCTTTCTTTAAATGATTTCATTGAAAGCAGTGACTGCCAATGCCCAGGACTACTGGTCTAAAAGTCTTTTTGTGCTCCAGCAACAGCACAAGCTGGGGCTTTCAGGGTTCCCACTGACAACTGAGTCCTCCAGTTTACATATTTGTTACAGAAACGCCTGGTGGTCATAAGTAGCTTTAAATCCTACACTTATGAATTGATTTACACTATATATTTCCTCTTACACATGAAGAAAAAAAGAAAAAAATACAATCACAAGGTAGGTGCCTCTTTTTTGCAATCGAGGGAGCTTTTATGACAATTAGACTGTTACAAGTAGAATTACATTTTATTTGCTTGACGAGTCTCATTTTTAATGCAATTAGGCAGACAAGATTTGACAGACTAGACTATCAGAGAGCCAAAAAGCCAAAGGGAATTTGCATATATTATAAAATAATTGGAATGGCAGGGTGAAGTAAGAACCAACCTGACCTAAGCCTTCACTCAAATAGAAACGTGTGAATAATTGATTTTCCACATTCCTGGCCAAACAGAAGAGCTCAAGTTCATCAGCAAGAACTGATTTTCTTTTTCTAATCTCTAACAAAAATGAATTTACAGACAATCCTAAATGAAATATCCATTTCAAACATCACACCAAAACCTTTTATTTAGAAGTTGTAGGGTAAAACATTTGCAGCCAAAATAAGGCAGCAAAATGTCCATTTTTAGGAAGGAGGAAGAAAAAGCTTGGACTGAAAAATCTCACACATCTTTACTTTGAAGTTCCAGGTTTGAAATGCTGTCATTTTTCCCTCAGAAAAAAAAAAGCATATGTTAAAACAATTGTTTTTCATTATGCAGCACCTTAAATGGCACTCTTGTTAAGAAAGCATTACCAAGTGCAAAATTTCCTATCAATTCCAGATAATAGGAAGAACTCAGAAGCATATCTCCTAAGCAAATAGCAAGGACTTCAACCTTTCTCTCCCACATCAAGCGAAGGTACCTCCAGCTTTTGTCTATTCCTGGGTGTGACTCTCATTCAGATACTTTGCAAGCCCCTGTGACTTCTGATTTGAGGAGAAGTGTTGCAATCTTAAAGTTTTCTTTAAATAAAACAATCTATTTGCATTTACACATATATTTTTGCTTTCTGGACTTCAGTTTCCCTACTTCCATAAGAACATAGGTCCCTAAAATACCAAGAACAAACTGATTCTGGCAAGTCCTTCTCCAGTCAGAGCCAAAAAACTACCAGAATTTGGGATTTTTTGTTCTTTTTTTTTTTTCTCCTTCCCTTTCTTTTTATACATATACACAGAAAACCTGTTCTTGTAGCTGTTACAGATCTGATGTCAACCAAATGTACTGAAAGGAAGCACCTGATTCTATTTGCAACAAATGTAAAATTGCTGGATTTGCTATTTTACATTTCACCTACTTGTTATTCTAGGACATAAACAGCAGGTAGATCCAGCTTTGCTGAACTATTTCCACCTTAACTGACTTTGGAAGCTAAGTTGAAGCATATTTGGTTCTGCTCATGCAATTTAGCTCTTCACACAGGTCACAGTAGCTCACGCTATTAAATAATGCAGGCTAGACAATGCTGACTTAATAAAACTCACATGTCATTTTGTGTTGGAATTGATTTTCTTACTTGAGGGCCACTTTAGCTTGCAAATCAAAAGCGTCTTCTGTTGGTTCTTTCAGAAGGATGCTGCCATGGCCCAGGCTTGCTTCAGAAACAGAGATTGATGGGCCCAGCCTTGTGTTGGGTCAGTGTCTAATGGCCTCTTCTCAGTAGCCTGAATTATTCATTAAGTGCTGGAGCACCTCATGTTTTTTGATTAAAGCGCATAAGGGAGGCTATGTCACAGTTGCAAAATCTAACTAGTTTCTAAGTTTTGCAGACCAGTCTCTTCACTTCTCCCCACTTTTCCACACCTCCTCCTGCCAGAAATAAGAGTTATTTTAATGGAAATTATGTCCTTTAAGGACACACAAGTCACATCAAATCATCCCTAAAACAAGGTGGATGATTATAACAGTTCATTTGGTCTCCACTAATAATTATATCTTTTCATTTTGTAGCATATTTTATTCAAGAGTCCTTAAATAATAACTCATCTTTACACCTGAACTAAGAACTTACAGGAATCACCAGAGCATTTAACATCAGAGCTAGGAACACGTTCACTTTTCTTATTATAAAGTCTTTATATGTTCATCTACTCCATCTATAGATTCTCAATAGTTCAGTTCTCCAGACTCCTACATTATAATACAGGAATGCAAAGATGAAGTTTTGTTTAAAATTTTCAAAATGTGTGTTTTCTTTCAATATCTGTCAGGCCTTCCTTCTTATGACCTTGACAAAGACACCTATTGGATGCCTCCATCTCCTATGGAATAAGAATAAACAGGAAAAAAAAGGAAAGTTTTGTGATTCACAGGTGAAAGGATCTTGTGCAAAGCACATGCTTCAGAAAAATGTGTTCTTCCTCATCTTCTGACAGAGCAGAAGTTCAGAGGGAAAGAGCCCATTGATGACAGCAAATTCATGATCTCTAGACAGAACTGCTTACAACTCACATAGATGTCCATGATCTTTTTGACTAAAAGAAATGTCAGGTCCAAAAATCACATGAACTTCACAAGAAAAGCAATTAAAGCACTTGTGGAATTAATTAGCTACTACCACATACTTCTAAAGGGACAGTGAGCTGAAATACAGCTTCACTCATGGAAGCTGTATTTCAGCTCATGGATATTCCCACCAAGCATCATGATCAATTCTTCAGTACCTTCCATTATACATTATTCTCCCTACAATAAATGGCTATAGATGGTTGCAGGAGGGAAAATTGTGTGTGTGTGTGTGTGTGTGTGTGTGTGTGTGTGTGTGTGTGTGTGTGTACATATTATGCAGATATATATATATATAGATAAAAGCCAGTGGAGAACTCTGAATCAGCTAGGATACACACTGCCTTGTACTTCTCGACTCAGAAAAACATAAAGTAGCCTCAGTCTTTCCTATAAGTCTACAAGTTGAGGGAAAAGAGCCTGTGAGATACAGTGCAGACCAAGCCCACAAACACGCCATGCAATGGGGTCCTGCTCTTACAAAAAGAGAAGTCTTTAACAGGTACTAAAATAACACTCTTGTTAGCAGAAGACTTTGACCTTCCGAGAACGTGGGCTTTTGGGCTACAACAACCTATTGCAGCTGAAGATGCAGTTGCTATCAGTGAAGATTACTAGAGGTGACACTAAATGCCATCCTGTGCTGTTCATCCAAGGTCTTACTCATTGCTGTATTAACTCCCAACTCTTTAAAAAAAGAGGCAAGTATAATGGTAATGACTAAAACACAATCAATGTTTAATGCTATTAATTATAACAATGACATGATGTAATTGGGAAAAGCAGATTATTGAAGACAGAGGAAGGACTTACGATCTGTTCTGATGATCAACATTGAATCCTTAATTGATGGATCAATTATGTATATAACTGCAGCCACTTAAATCAGCTTTCTACAGAGATGAACGTTCTTAGCTTCAGTCCAAATTGCAAATAATATATTTTCTTCCAATAACAATGAGATAAGTACTCAGAGTCTTTATAGCTCCAAGGCCATTAGAATTATCCAAACAATATAGAGAATTAACAAGAGACAAACACAGCAGGTTTGGATTAGGCCTTTGTCTATAAACCAGCAATAATGAAAGGCCAAAGAAAAAGTGATGCAAAATATTATTTTTGCCACAGAAGTCATCTTTGAAACTGAGTTAAGAGTTAACAAAATAGAAAGAGACAAGGGTTTTAGTACTAGAAGTGCATGTAATTATATATGAGAATAACAACTGCATAATTCATAAATCAGACTTTTAACTTAAACCATTGTGGGTAAAATTTTTCTAAACTACATGTCTTTAGAGGCAAAGTACTACTGAAAGTAGAAAGGATACACTTCACAAAGACAGTATTTTTCAAGACCACTTTTAAGATAACGAGAAGAACATAAACATTTGATCTAGAAGTAGTGGCTTTCTCCAACTCCCTCTTTGTCCACTTATAAGAAGGGAATGGGCTTTTCCTTAATTCTAGCCATTCCCATACTTCAAATTTCTCCTAGTAGTAGTCAAAAAACAAGAAATAAACATTGATAGAATTTTCTGTTAACCGCTTCTTCACCAGCTATCTCTTAAGAGCACAGGGAACCACATTAAAAGACAACTGCCTTGAGACAAGACACACATTAAAATAAAAAACGTAACGTCACAGGTATTTTTTGTCATTACAAGTACTACAAGAAACTACTAAAATGGCAGAAGGGATTCATAAGAAAGAGATAAAACAGCACAAAGTATGAATTATTTCTGAATTGCAGATTGCTGCTTCCACACTTTGAGTGCATAGCCAGGGTCTTAGTGCAACAGGACTGCACCACACTATGGTGGCTCTCCGCAGGCCAGAGATTTTCATGCCATCTATTATTCACATCACAGCTTGCTGCAGTGATTCCAGGAAGCCCTTAAAAGAGCCCTGTTCTACTCTTAAAAAGAAAGGGACACTAACTTCATCCTACAAGGGTTCAGAAAACTGGAAAACCAGTCAGCATCTCCTCCCTCTGCACAGACCAACTTAAACATCTATGCAAGTAAATCAGACTAGAACAAGCATTTTAAAATTTAGCCACATCTTATGTCATCAAATAGGAAGAATGACATCATTCCTTACAGTATTAATCATTTGTAGAACAAGAGACGAGTTATTTTCTATGCTACTAGACAGGAATTCAGGCATGAGGAGACTCAAGTAGACATTTCTCCATAGAGATGATACATTAACCAGTAAAATGACTTTGTCAGGCTTACTCTGAAGGAAATGTGAGTGCTGATGCCACTCCATCAGCACCGACAGCAGTTTGCTTTAATTGATGTGTCTAAGTGGTGATGTGATCATGGCTGCCCCCTCACCTCCCACCACGATTTGTTTTTGACCCTTTCTTAACAGTTATGGCATACATCACATGTGATCTTTAATTATATATATATATATATATATATGTATGCACACATATATAAAAAAGAAGAAAGACTGCAGTTGGGTTTTGGATGTGCTTGAAAGCTCCCAAGGAATCCAAGCTCTGTGCTGCTGGGCACTGCACAGGCACATTTGAAAACACACACAAACCCCCACACACTGTGGCTTACTTACAGGTTTCAGAGGCTCTTAATTAGGGTACATTCAGGTTAAAGTAGCTTGCACAGACTGACAAAGGAAGCTGCACAGGTAAAATCATAATCCAGGCAGCTTCTTGAATCTTAATTCAGCTTTACATTTCAAAGGGATTTTCACGCTTCACTCTAATACTGCATCCATCTTTTTCTTGATGCCCATTTTGCATTTGGTTCAATTCCATTTTCACTAAAATCCCCTTTGGCTCTGCCAGAGCCAGCTTTTTCAAGCTTGTTTTTCTGTTTCTTTCTATAACTTAATATAAAGATTATATACATGTGGGTATATATACACACACATAAACACATATATAAGCCAAGAATTCTTCAAAGGCTTCTAGTGGAGAGGAGAGTAACTAGCTTCCCACAAAATAAAATGCCTCCTCCTCTATTCTATTTTTATTATCTCAGCAGCAATGGACACACAGCACAGGAGTTGGTGATATCTGAAATGATGGAACATGTCAGGAAAGTTCATAAACTGATTAACACAATTACTATTCATTTGATCTTGATTGCTGTAGCAGGGACTCCTGATTAAGGCAGCCTGCCCTGCAATTTCAGCAGATTTTCTTCCGTGCCCAGAATATCATGAGCGAGCCCAATACGACAGGGTCAGCACTGCCTTTGTGCCCAGTTCTGCCTGGTGTGCGACAGCTTCAGCTACCACCATCAGCCCACTATAGGGAGAGGCTTGTATTGTTCACCAACCTTGCATTTATCACCATCCACACGTGTATCTAGTCAGTCCATATACTTAACCACACATTTAAGCCACATACTGATGTCCCTGAGCAGCTGATACAAGTTGTGCTCAATCAAAAGATTCAACACGATTGTTTCCACAGTGCTTTAATGACATTGCTTTTCCTCTGCTGCCATAAATGTTTTTATGAACTAATTAATAACTGACTCCCCTGCAGTGGTGAATTTCAGGTATACATGATCAACATTTATGTTATTTTAATACCCACAAAATTTCTGGAGCTTGTATGTACCGATATGTGAATATAGTAAGTAACCTTAAAAGGTCCTCTAAGCTTTCATATTAGCATAATTGGTACTGATACTCCAGCATATGTTAGATACCAATGAAATCAATGGGAAATCACATGTCACACAAATCTCATTTAGTATTTGGGCATCTCTAACACCACAAGAGCTACTGCATCAGAAACCAGCTTCAAAAAAGCTGGCAAATACGCTACAATTTAGAGATTATTTTCCTGTTTTCTCTGTGGCTGCTGTGCTTTAGACAACTCCCATCCACCCATTCCCCTTCCCCAGGGGGAAATTACTGCTACAACTGACAGCTTTGCCAGGATGGAAGTCTCTTCAGAAGCACAAAACAAACATATTACAAAATAACTTAAGAAACTGTATATTGTCTTATAAGGCCACATCTATTCAGTCCTTTAACCACAGGCTTAATTTCCCTGTAGAAAATCCTGCAGTAGCTTATTACTGACAGAGCTAAAATCAGGCTTCTGTTCTAGAACTGGAGCTGTTCCCTACAGGGAAGGCAGTTTTGCTTTTCCCCTCCTACTCTACAAAGCTGTGATTTCAAACCCTGTGGCCAGTCTCCCATCACCCTCCCAAACCCAGGTGTGTTTCATGGCAAGGGCTTCATAGGCCAATTTTTCTATTTAACATTAGTTTAAGAGAACAAAATGCCCTCAGGTGGATCAGCTCCTATCACCAGCATAGGCACCAGATCTATCTCTCCTATTTCCATGTGAAGCAAAAACCTTGCAGGATTATTTTCCCTATCAGCTTTTCCTTTTACTAGGTAAATCTTGTAGCCTATCAAAGCCATTTCTATGATCTCCCTTAACAATGCATTTGAAGGCAATATCAAAGAATTGCTGCTGGTGTTACACATATTACAGTAAGCCCCTGATAGCAGATGTTAATGCATTTTATGATTGGGAATGTTGTCACAAGATAAAAAAAAAGCAGGCAGTCCACAGGAATCAGCCAAAATCCACTTAATTTCACACATGTACAGCCACTGACGTGTGTGCAATGAGATTAGGCAATGCCCTTGTCAGCAAACTTATCATAACTTTCTCCAAATAGCAAATCCCTAATTAGCCTTTACTGCGGCTTTGCAAAGGGGAAGCATGGCTGGGAAAGAGCAAACAAAGGGATTTCACAGGAACGTGCTTGCTTAGTGAGACTTGATCATTATAGGAAGGTAAATAGTGCATATAGATGCTCCTCAGATGGTAGGATTCCTAGATTTTGGTTTTACCTAGTTTGCAGACTTATGTAGTCATACCTGAAACCTGTGGCATCTTTTTAACCTGAGGATTGCGTGTCATTGTTAGGAGACTGCTTCTTACTAGAATGGTTTTTTAATTTGTCTATAGACCTCTTAAATTTGCCATTTAACGGTCATTTTTTCAGCTCCAGAGGCATGTTTCCTGAGCAAGCTCATGTCACTAAGAGCTGGAAGAGCAAGAGAAAAGCAATTGTAACACCCTACATCCCATGAAGTTATGACAAGCAGCAAAGAAAGCATTCAGAAGAAGACTTCTGAATTTTTTAGTATCTATACAAGAATATTGTTTGAGTTAAAGACAAAAAAGCATCTTTAAGTACCTTGCAGGTGCCACCAAGCCTAGAAGGCAATCTGTAAGACTGACAGCAGCTTATGCTGTATCCAAGTGATTTAATCATTTTCTTCAAGGAAAATTCTCGGTAGAGAAGAGAGAAAAGTGATGCTGGTTCTGCTGCAAATTAGGTTCATAAGTCAGTGAGGGTCTGCTGGATATTTCAGGATGTGCTGAGAAATCTGAGGAAGGCCAAGGAACTTAGTAACTAACACGAGGTCAAGCAAAGCAGGAGGATAATTACTGTAAATTCATGCACGAACTCCTTCATGAAGCTCTTCAAGCTGTATGACAGAAATTAGCTTTGCCTTTGAGAAAGGAATTAAACTTCAGTTCTACATATTAAATTAAGAAGTTGAATACCCTTCTGAATAATTGTTACTTTCAGGTGTGACAAATTCGTCCTTCAGCAATCATATATTCAGTTCAAAGCACCAATCACCTGCCTTACTCCACATCCAGTAGCTTTGGATAATATATGCAAAATAAGTAATTTATAAGGAATTTGTAAATGCCTTATTAATTCCCTGGATTTTCATCTTGAATCTAATTCTCTATTCTCTATCTTATCCTTTTTTACAAGCATGCAGACAGCTATTACTAAAAGAACAGATAATGTGTTGCTGAAGCCACTACTAGTGATGATTACAGGCAAGCAGTAGAGAGGCAGCCAACAATTCTGCAATAACCTCCCTGGGTAAATCCCACATTTATTCCCCCAGTAGTTTACATTAACTATAGTAAATCTGGTTTGGAATGGAGGAGGGAGGTTACTATTCTGATGAAGATAAAAAAAAACCTCTCTGCCTTACTCCAGATCATAGGCAATACCATTCACTCACTCCAGTAAGATGTTTTGCTACAGACCAGTTGGACTGGAAATCAAAACATGCTTTTAGCATTCTAAAAATTATATATCTGACAGCTTTAATGTTGTACTTCAGCATTTATCACTAACAACTTTTTTAATATGTATTTTAAATGTTAGACAATCTCAGAGGATCTTACCTTTGCCATTTTCATCCCCTACAAATAATATATTCTAAATTAATATTGTGTTCCTGCACATCCCTAGAGTTTAGGCGATCCCAAGTCTAATGACAGGGGTGGAAGAGAACAACAAAAAACCCACACACATACTTGATTGTATTTTAAGTACTATAGTAATAAACCAAAGTTCAGCTATAAGATATCAGGATATTCACATATTCTTTACAACTGCATCTCTGATATAATGATACTCTGGAGCAATCTAACTTTTTTATTATTATTATTGCAAGTTCTACTGCTAAGCAACATGGGAAAGAATATGTAAATCAGAAGCATAAATGTGCTAGTTAAAAGCTGCCAGATTGAACTAATGAGGGTGATACAGAAGCTACACAGCTATGTGTTGATTTTTTTTTAAAGAGCTAATTAAAGCTACCTAATTACCCTAACTAGTAAGAATATTACCTTCTTGGATAGCTGCGAGTAATTAAGTTAAAGCAATTTCCAAAAGAAGGGATATATAACTTGCATTCAATTTTTGCATAATTTCAACAGTAATAGACAGGCTACGTGAAAAGATACGAGTCACCTCACGAGCACTTGGGAAGGTGAAATGGGGGAGAAAAAGAAAAAAGAAAAAAACACCCACTCAACACCACTAGTTGCATAAAACCTCCAACCACTTTGTTTGAAAATACTACAGGACACAGATTCCTCATTTTAGGGAATTTCAGAAGCAAAAGGACACAGATAGACTCCAGCTCACTCAAGAAACCGTGATATGAGTCTCAAGGTAGCAGAATTAAATATCAGCTCCCGAAGTTAACCCAGAAATAATCCTCCTAATCCTGACTGTAATCTGTGACTGTCACTGTTAATCTCTAACACTCCCTGCTGCCTTAAAACCAAGTTTCCTATGTTTCTAGGTTGATTTGCCAGGTGCTTTGAATTGTTTTGAATTTCAGAGCAATGCAAGCTAATGATTTCTTTATCCTTGAATATAATTTTGAGGGGATTTTGCACATTACGGCTCCAACTCCACTGCAAAACCCAACACAGACTCCTTAATACAAAAACTAAACTCTGGCTGGAACGCTCAAGCTCTGTACCAGGTGTGAGAGCAGAAACTGTCATAACCATCCACAGAATGAAAAATCCCAGGTCCTGCTGCAGGAAGACAAAGCAACACACAGTGTGAGCGAAACGAACTTTATCCAAAGCCAGGAACAATCTCTTCTGTTTTTGCACGCTGCAGCAGAAGACAAAACGTCCCTTTTAGGGCAAGCTCAGAAAAGAGAAAAGGAATCGGGGGGCCTGAAGGAGTAAGAACTAATGATAATTCCGTTTTTATCTTGTACTTTTATCCACAAAAAAAAAAGTCAATTTAAAAGGAAAGAAATGCAATCAGCGAGCCCAAAGCAATGAGCCTGGCTTGCCTGCATTACTATTGCAATGGTCTTATCAGTAAAGGCTAGGCTAGTGAAACACTCATAATTGTTTTTATCCCTCTGAAAACAACAAGCTGGTTGGAAGCAGAATTAAATTGATTTGTGAACAATGTTTACCCGTTTGCTTGCCACCAAGCAGACAACTAATTAATGACATTAAAGATTTATTAACAGAGGCCTGTGGCACTACCTGCCAGACATTCTTTCCTCTGTAAGGCAAATACCTGCAGTTTTGCCTGAAGTTTCTTTTTTATATATCTAGAGTGCAGCAAAATCATGGAAAATAGTTTCAAAGATGGAATGAAAGGTCATGAAATGCTGGATTTTTCAACTATTATTTTTTAGTGTCTCATTTGCAGGGAACAGAGCAGAATGTTCAGTGTCTTTGGGAGCATTTGGCCTAAAATGGAATGGAAATGTAGTTAGAAGAGTTGGGTGTGTTTGTGTAATTTGGAAGGAGGAATCAAGTATATATTAGGCATTTCTCACACGCACATACCCCACACCTGCTCTTGACAGCTTGTTCCATGTTTCATATCAAATGTATAAATAATATATATACATTTTACATATAAACAGAGTAACGCAAACCCTGCCAACTCTGTCTATACTTAGACATAGACACAAAAATGCAGAGACAGGGCTAGAGAGCCACATGTACAGGGACACATAGGTACATACTTGGCTTTTAAAACCTATCCTGCAAGGCTGGAAAACAAATCTTTCTTCTCACCCGAGTTCATAATCGTTAACTATTTCTTGCCCTATTTTCAGATCAACCATTTTTCCCTTCAGATGTGCATAAGAACCTTGCTCATTGACTTTTTTTGCTGAAAAATATGAAGGATATTTTGCTTAACATCTGGTAAACTACAGACTAAATCACATCCTGTCTACTGCTTTTGCGCTTCAGATTTTGTATTCTGATGTTATTCAGGCTAACATGACTTAGGAGTCTTCCTTTCTCACGTCCTCTCTATTTTAACCCAGTCCACGCTTGCCCAGATTCATTCCCATATGCACACAATATAATTTTAAAACATTTTTGTTGTTGTTAGGACATGGAGGACTAGCTCATGTCTCACGGCTTGTGAGCTGCAGCTGTTTGGCAGAGCCACAGCAAAGACGAGGTAGAACGGGTAATAGAAGTGATTAGGAAATAAGGAGGGGCACCAGAATCTTGGACAAGATATGAGAGCTGAGCAGCACAGCCAAAGGCTGATGACTCACTGCAAGTCAGCAGCAGGTGATTTGGAAGCTGGGATGAAATGAATATCCTGTTGTACAAAATGTCTTGCAGAGAGTCACCATGTTCACAAAACAACACAATCCACCCACTCCAGTTCTGATCCTGGCCTCAAATCCTCCTTCCCGCTTCCTCTCTCCCCTTCCCTTGTTCTGCTGACAACTTAAGTGTTTTCCTGGATTCTTCCCCAGATGTGTCCCCTCTACCTGTTCATGCCCCAGAGTGTAACCCATGCAATTCCCCCCTCTCCTCCAGCAAGGATCAAGCTTGGCTTGCACCAGCTCTAGAGGGACTGCCAATATAGGCAACCCTGAAAAGGGTCTGGGAAATACTCTCACATTTAGCAGACTCAGAGGGTTATGACCCAGTGCATGGGCTTCTATAGATATTTTACAGTGATTCACCCTGACAAGCTAGGACGGAGGTACCCAAGATACCTCTAACTGCAGTGAGGGTGATGACAGCAGGAGTCAGCAACAGGTGACTCAAAGTCTGTTTCAAAGCTGTCCAGGAACACAGAGAAAAACAAAAGCTGCCAACATTTCATTTACAGTTTACAGAGACATGTTTTCATCCAACTGCAAACTAGAGGGCTTGAAGCAAAGAGATGAGTGGCATCCCATAGCTGGCATGTTCCAGAATGCCTCCAAGAAAAGGCCATCCAGATTTAAGGTCATCTCTGGTCATAAAAGATCTGCACAGGCACGAAACAGCTGCCT
>JAUBOD010000064.1:695796-708816 GCA_032353885.1 Nothura maculosa
AGCAGAGACACTAGTCAAGTAGGAGAGGTTTGGCCCAACAGTTAGGATGTGCATGACCCGCCAACACATTCATACCTGCGTGCTTACATCTACACCTGGCCAAATTGACTTGGCCAAGCCTTACTGAATGAAGAGTTTAATCCATGGAAGATGCAAAATGTAGAACAAATTGAGGGACAGTTTCCCTCTCGTTAGTCTCACATAGTTAATTATAATTTTGGTGTAGTAAGGCAGTCTCACACATCACCGCAAAGCCCTACATCAGGAGTAGTCCTTAGAGAAAGGATTCAAATATAGATAAAAATAACATCCCTCCCTAGAGTATTAAACTAATACAAATAAGATGTTACCTAAATCATCCTTGTGCCTCCTCAAAAGCAAACTTCACTGCTTTGTTCCCTGCTGCTCTCCGTTTGGGGATTAGATTACCTCATTGCTCAGAGATGTTGTGTCGGCTTCCATTTCTGGGCCTCGTCTGCCTCTAGCAGAAGCAAGAGATCCCATGTCCTTTCAAGGCTGAAGTCCCACAAGAATGAGGGCAGGTTCCCTACATACATACAGTACCTGCTGCAAGGTTTTAGCCATCAATTAGTTCCTGCAGAAATCGCCACAAAAGAGCCAAGCACAGAAATCCCTTCCCAAACCCAGGGTTTTTGCTTGTGATATGTTCATTCCTGACTCGCCCTCCTCCCCCATCACATTATAAATGGTCATGGAGCAAATTTCAAGTATTTATTCAGCATGTTTGATGCATGAATGGGATTGTGCATTTATTGTTATGAATTCTGCTTGCTAATTTCTGGGAAGACGCTACACTTTCCCTACCTCTGGGATTATGTAAAGAGGACAGAGCTATAGAGCATTTGGCCATTCACTTCTCAGCAAGAAAGCTTCTTGATTTAATTACAAAAGCTCATATTGTGCGGACAGCTCTGCATTTCTCCATACTACAACTTCACATCATTAAAAAGATCATTATTACCATTACAATTAAAACATATAGTTTCTCCCCTTGGAACAGAGGAGAAGGAAAATGAAAAAAAAAAAAACCCTACCCCAACAGAAGAAGCCAATGCTTGTTTTGAAAGAGTTCGTCAAAGACATAGCATTGTTAGTTCCTGATATAACTTAGCGAGTTAATACTCTGATTTTCACATGCCACATATTCACTGCCATATTTTTAAAATAAAATTGGCTCATTTTACGGAAAGCTACTTCCAAAGTAGGCATCATCCAAGTGTATACCCAAAGCCCAGCTTCTCCCTACTTCCTGAAATCTCTTCCGCATCAAAAGCTTGGCTCGTTTAATCCAAACTCAACCAAGCTCCACTACTGTGAGAAGAGAGTATCAGTCTTCCTCATTAATGGGAAACCACTGGTACACCTAGCATTAAAATTCAATCCACACAATGCAGTAGTAAAATGAATGAATTCAAGTCTATAGCAAACAGACTAAGGGTTCAAGTTATTTTATGGTGTTGATTCCCAAGTACCTCTATCCCAACCACTGCAGTATCCGAGATCCTGATCTGAACAACACGGCTCTATCAAGCTCTTCTTAATGCCTGTGAACAAGACCATGCTGCACACCCAAGTTTTGGCCAGCTAACAATTCCCTTGGGGTTCAAATGCAACTGTACTGCCAGAATCTCACACAGTACTTAGCAAGCAAATGTATTCCAGATAATCAGTGCATCTCAAAAACAGGAAAAGGGTCATGGCCCTGAGAAATAGGTTCCCAGTGAATTCCCTTCACACACACAACCTTGTTATCCCTAAATGAACAGCTGTGAGCCAGCTGAAATATAAGAATCTCTCTCCTCCAGACTACAATCTCTACTCAGGGTTTAACACAATTACACAGTTATATTGTGTAAGAAAAGTCAGTCAAGGGAGAGACAAATGGTTTTATTTCTCATCCAACTACACAACAGATTACTAGAAGCACTAACTCATCTGTCTTTCTACTATTTTACTCTCATTATAAGTTGGAAATGAGAAGTCATTTTTCACAAGACTGATCTTTAAGTAGTTAGAAATTAAACTCTTCAATTGGTGCATCCTGCACAATGGAATATCAATTATCTTGGGCTTTGGTTGCACCTTATTTATCATTCACAATAGTGGTTTTCTTCTCTAAACGTAACCCCACCAGGTTCCACAGACAGACTGAAGACTCGGATAAGCAAGAGATACGTGATGCTGACCTGGAGGAGCCTCTCCCAGAATCTCTTTCCTAGTCCATTCTATCAGTTGCTGCCGCCAAGCTCCTGCCTAAAGTAGCAAACAATACATGGACATCTCATATGCTTGGCCCCAAGTGGATCAAAGCAATCAGAACTTCAATATCCAGCCTGCTGCACATCTCAGTGCATGGACTGTCCTCACAGTTGCAGAAACTCCCCAGCCCTCAGAGGCCCTGACCTGGAGCTCCTTGTGCAGGTAGTGCGAGGTGTGCGAGGATTAGCATAAGAGCAGAGCTTGGCCTGTTTTGCTGGCTTCTCTTCTTGAGGCTGTTTGGAATGGGCAGAGCACTTATATTTTTTTGCTCCTGGGACATAGGGAGCATTTTACTTTGTCTTTTGAACTTTATTTTTTTTAACCTGTTGTAAAAGCATGCAACTGAGCTCTGCTTCACCCTCTCAGATCTTAGGTGGTTGTGAGGGTGACCTCATGTGTAACACATGCTATATAATATTATTCAGATCTCTGCACTCCACTTCTGGTTGCAATAGAGAATTACGCTCTTAGGAAAAACAAACACATTTGATCTAAGCAATGTTCCATGCAAGGATTTTGCTACTGTACTCCTACATAGGTTCTTTAAATGGCTAGCTATAAACTGCACAATTTTTTTAAACAGCCAGCTGCCTTCAGCTGCTGGATCTTAATGTTTTTTCCCTTGTGAGAACACAAGGTCAATCATTTGCTATTCTCTCAGGCAGAAGCCTATAGACTATTGATCTCTGTTTTGAAAAGCTGATGATACTGATAGTCACGCATTCATATTCATTACTGTCACCCCCCTTCTCTTTCTTACTCCTACAACAAGTAGGGGACAACCATCTAGATACAGGTTCCAGAAACTCAAACATTTCCAGGACTGCTCTGCTTACACATCTACCCTTTCACTCAAAGACTTCTCTTTTTTCCCTCAGTGTCAAATGAACACCAGGAAAACATCCATTCATTTCATCCTGGGGTGATAAAATGAATGCTTTTAAGTGAGCTCCTCCAGGTCCTCGTGAGACTTAACTGTGTCACAAATTAGAAGCTGTATGTTCTCAGAAAGACCATTTTTGTGGATGGACTGAATGAAAAAGATGATTCTCAGTGTCACTGGGATCAGAACTAAGCATGTAGCATGATTCTGGAGATAACCAGGAAAATGACAAGTTTAAGATGAAGAGGGCTTTAGCAGTTGATTTAAACATGACGAATCTTTTGTACTTACCATGAAAATGAAGTGCAAGTGTCATTTACCTATTTCACGGTTCTTCTATCCTCAGCAAAATAAGTGTACTCCCATCCAAAGGCTAATAAAGCTAGTCTGCTTCTAGCGTTCCAACTAGCTGTCTGGAGCTAGCTCATATTTCTGCCAATGCACAGGTATTGCCTTGGCTGGGGTAACCTGTGAGGTTTACGCATAAGACCAGAACCTCAGCTGTTTTTAGAATTGCTCTTTAAGGTCAAATCAGATTCGTATGAGTTTCCACCTATAAAGAAGTGCTAGGGGTATATGGGGCACTTGGCTCTACTCTCCAAAGTATCATAACAGAAACCTAGTATCTGATCTTCCTAGAGGAACTGAGTCATGGTTTCAAAAAACCAATCCAAGTTTTATTTCACACACCTGCACTAAACACTCAGAGGTGGGTTCTATTCATACACCTTTGCCATCTTCTCAGTATTTACTCAACATACACTTCCTAAAAATACCCCTCTGGCAGGGGCACCTGCATCTGGAGGCCAGACCCTGATGCAGTGTGGCATCACTCCAGGACTCAGTTTAAACCAGCTGAGAATCCAACCTGCATTTACCTGCTTGACTTAGGGGACCCTGCAACTTTCTGTGCTAATTTGAAAAAGCCTGATCTACTGTCTACATCACCATGCTCTAAGCCTTTAGGATGAAAACATTTTACTTCATTCTCACTGGGTGTATAATCAAGTCTTTGCCTCTACTGTGCACAAGGGACAAAGATTTTTTTTTTTTTTAAAGAGGTGTGATGTGATTTTTATTGTATGACTATTCACTTGCTTTCTGTGACCTCCTAAGCATATTTAAGAGGCAATCTGACACTGGGAGCAAATATGAGGCTGGGGGAAAAGTCAGCTAACAAAAACCACATGTGCTCAAGCAGTTTGCTTTGCCTTTCTAATATTGAAGAAATTTGTTTTGCTCAGTAAAGCACTTGCATTTCAGCTCAGTCCTGCAGGGAAAAGCTAATCCTCAAGTTATGGCAATAGAGCCAGTTGACATGGGGAAGGAAGGAGGGGCACAGAAAACCAAGGGAAGCAGGAGAGAGAAAAGATTCAGGCTTTCTAGCCTGACCCACTGCAGGTTCACACGAGAAGAGGTGAAGCTGCAGCTGTCACGCTGAGGGGAAATGCAGTCATTTATAAACCCAGGGAATCTCCTGGGAAAGAGAAGCAACAGACACACACTCACAAGCATTCCTCAAGACTAGAGCTAAGGGCAGGTTTTTCCCACCATGTGTGAGAGCCAAGGCAGCCAGGGAAGACTTTGGCACTAACTTTCCTTGCAGCTCCAGCCAGATTGGCTTCCTGTCCCTGTACAGGCAGATGTCACCCGCCTTTCCTGCACGTGGGCTCTAGTGTCCAAGACTTCCTCTAGTCTGAGGGGTTCTATCATCAAAGCTTGCAAATTCATTTGCCTGCAGCACCTATTAATGGGAAAAAGGTATCATAAAAACAGTATTATCCAAAGAGACTGAATATTGAAGAAAAAAATATATTTTTTGTTACTTTTCCTCTCACAATTTAGAAAAAAAGCTTCACTTTTATCAGGTTTGTCTCATCTCTCTGCTACTGATGATCACATGAGTATTTCTGTATGTGCAGATGAATGGGGAACTGTGAATATACATCATTTGATATTGGTATCTCTTCAGAAACTTCAACACATCCCAGAGGCAAAGGAGAAAAGCAACACTGATTGCTTAGGAGGCTGTCAACCACAACAAATAATTTAGAGCTCTTTGATCCAAACAGAGGCAGAAAATTGTATATCTAAGCTGATCTGTGACCTATTCAAATTGCAGGATGGACTCATGGGGTAAAAAACACAGCAGGATTCCCAAAATAAAAAAAATAACTATGAGCTAGTTTGTTCACATCCAATAAACCCAAGGAGTCTTTCTGACTATTTCTCAACTGCTTTTTGTGAGAAAGAAATGAATTGGGAGAAAAATACAGTTAACGTCTTGCAGTAGCTACTTGGGTTCATTGTTTATGTGACCTATCAGCTAGGAGGATGTGATGGGAATGTTCCTCTTTGTGCTAACTGCCCTAGATGCATGCACTTAGCCTAGCAGGGGAGCCCAGGGTTTTAGCAAAGGTCAAATTATATCCTACTAATTGCACCGGCATCATTTTACCATCTCGGCATGAGTCTGTCAGGTTTGTGCATGAGCAACCAAGAAGATCTTAATGTACTTATGAGAAGGAAGCAAGAAGTAGGACAAGGCAAGAGTTGGCCACAGTAGGAGAGCGTCGAATCCTTTCAGGGTTGATAATGCACCTTCCTAGAACACGAGGTAGAGGCCAAGGACTCCTGTTTGCATTGAGCCAATGTGCTCTGCTAGATAATACGCAAGAGAAACTCAGCAAGGCTTTCCCCACTAAGAGGATTTTTCACAGAAAGAAAGAAAAATAAAAAAGGATGGTAAAAAAACCCTCCAACGAGTGCAATTAATACACTTGCTCTGCAGCTTTCCATGACATTCTCCTCAGCGTCAACCAGCTCCAGTTGTCAGCACGTGTCTGAAATGACCCATTCTGTGACGCCAGCAGCCCAGCTTGTACAGTAAAGCACAGGATAAGATTTCAGGAGAGGCTGAAGCCCACCGTTAAGGGACTCGGTCCTGATAAATTGCCTGTCAGCTACAGCTGAGGTACAATGTTGGCTGCCCTTTTCTTGATGAGTAATAGCCTGACTTTACAGAGCACAGAGGTACCTGACTTCTATGGAAGCCAAAGTTTAGTTCTCATGTGATATGTAGCATCAGTTCATTGTGGGAAGAAGTAGTTGTGATAAAATAAAAGTATTAAGAGTACTCAAAAGCATAATGTCACTTTGCTTCTGTATACTCTCTGCTCTGCAAGGGCACAGGCTAAAATGCAATAGGAATTCCTCAGTCACTCTTAGTCAAATTGCAAATTCATGAATATGTGCACAGAAAGGCAATTTCTGCTTCAGAATGCCAGGATCAAAGCACAGAAATAGATGAAAAAGAATTTTTATCACCCTAAATGTACTCAGTATAGAATCTAAGACGCAGAGAAGCTAAATAACTTGTCCAAGATCATGCAAAGGAGTCGCAAATGGATCTAGGATGTAAACCCATATGTTATTTAAGCCTATTCAGTATCCTGACCATGCTTCCTCTCTCATATGGTAACTCATTAATAAGGGTTGGGTGTACACCTCATAATACCATTTATTGCATACATACATTTTCCAGCATATGAATTCAAGCTCCTCATGAGATTTTGACTTCTGTGTTTAATGGGCGGGCTCGGTCTGGAGCTAACAGGTGTGCTACAAGGGAACACAGAGCACATTCTCGGTTCACATAATGGGCACTGCAAATCAAATTAATGGAGACCTAAGCCAGGAAGCAAGCACTGAACCATCCAGCTCCTTTTCATCTCAGACTCGAATGACTAGTGCTGTGCATTTCCAACAAGCACCTGATGCAGACAGTCCATCCAGACCCCTTGTTAACTCAGAACATAGTTCTGTGACAGCAACTGAAAGGAAAAACGGCTTCATCTTTTACTCACTCCCTCCAAACCATCTCGATATCATTATTTTGTAGAGAAAAGCTAGCCTGACAGTGTCGGATTTAAGATTCCTCTTAAATAAAGACTCAACACTAACTTGGCTGAGCTACCTCTTTTTGGAGTGATTCTCCTTTC
Source organism: Nothura maculosa (assembly GCA_032353885.1). Classification (NCBI taxonomy): domain Eukaryota; kingdom Metazoa; phylum Chordata; class Aves; order Tinamiformes; family Tinamidae; genus Nothura; species Nothura maculosa. The sequence continues at coordinate 702,961 of JAUBOD010000064.1, forward strand.
TCAAAATCATTGTTAAAGAGAATGGCTGCAATGGAAATATCTCCTTTGACTCAGCCTGTTTTCCATGGAAAATGTGTGGCCAAAGAAAATGTGAAGGCTCCAAAATGTCCATACAACAAACTTCCGATGAGGCTGAGATGAGGATCCCTACAGGACAGCTTATAATTAGCCTGGGTAACAGGACTTCTGCTAGAGTCCTTGGGAATTGTTCTACAGCCAAATTTCTTCTACTCTCAGTATATTTTTCCTGATGGCCAGCCAAAAGTCTGCCCCTTATTTCTTTTTGTTAAATATGCTGTATCTTCTTGTGCCACTCAATGCCTCTTCCCCTGAGAGTATTTATCCCCAAGAATGTATAGTTTACTTGTTATTACAACTTTTCTCACAGATTCATCCATGACAGTGGGTAAGAGGAGGTGGGACAGGAAGGTAAAGCTTATCACAGAGATTTTAAACAGGATCTGTCCTCCTGCTGAAAGGCACCTTCCATCCAAACAATACAGACCTGTCTGCATAGCAGACTTCCTTTGCAATAGACCAAACCAGTGTCTCCTGGGAGCTTGCCCTGTTTCATAGGTTGAGTGTATCCACATTAAGAGGATCTTGCCCTGTGCAGGGCTGAGCCTTTCCTTTTCCCTCTTCAAAATAAGTTACAGATAAGTGGATAAAGTCTCCTATTTTCAAGACACAGGCTTATATACATGGAGATGCTCCAGTTCCTCTGCTGTGACAAACTCAGCTTAGATTAGCCTCTGTGCACACACAACCAAAAATCAAATTGTTAATAATGAAAGAGCTAAACACCCATTTAGTGAGGTTCAGGAGTTTTTCCTACACTGCTGTGAGCTATTGCTTTTATGTATATATACTCATACATACATACATACACACACACACACACACACACATATATATATATATCACATTCTTTTCATTCAACAGCCATGCAGGGAGACCAATCATAAGAAAATTATGCCACAAGCGTACAGTAAATACACATAGCAACTCGTTTGCAATATCAGCCTTGTTGCACCTTCCCAAGATGGTATCATCCCACATTGTACAGTTACAGTTATCCAAATTATAGTTGTCTAAATTATCCTGCTGGTCCCAGCTAGCTTACAGATTCCTTGAGGCTCGAATGAACATCTTTAGATTTGTACAAATGCCAGGAGGTTTTTTCACATTCAGCAAACTGTCTCCCTAAGGCAGATGCCTGAACATGGCTCTTTAACCACCAACAGCAGCTATCAGTGTTATGTCCTTGGAGGTGGACACTATAGCCTGGGTCAATGGTCAGTCACATCAGCAGATACTTTAGCTTAGACAGACTTGTCAGATTCACTCCACCAGGCTGGTCTTTTCTCTCACTTATTTTCACCGAGGGGCCACTAGACAAGGATAACACATAGCTGGGTTTGCAAAATGAATTGGATCCTGTAACTGCCAGTCTCTCAGGCATTGAAACCCACATTCAAGGAAAGCATTTCTCAATCTTTTATTTTTTATTTTTTTCCTGACTCTATTAGAAAGCTGCAATCACTTTTTCCCTGCCTTTAGCAACTCATTCTGGCTTCTGCTCCTTCCAATGTAAGTTGCAGTATATTTTGGCAAACACGGGTAATGTGAACAAAACCACACTTAGGGACCTGGGAAGGGTTTGAATTTATGATTTACTCTGAAGACTGCTACAGAGAAGTTCTCTCCAGGTACATTAAGAAAGACCGAGCAGTGTTCTTCACATAAGGAGTGAAGCCAGTATTCGTGTACATAACAGAACAACACCAATCCATATAACCAATCCATATGGTTAAACAACCTGATTCTCTAGGCACCAAGGAGAGATTTGTGAAGGAGATGGCAGCCTCTTTCCTGAGTTTTTGGAACAGCTAAATGAAAAGAGTTCCTCAATTGCCTCCATGGGCACACAAAAATAGTTATTTGCTTCCTGGACTTCAAAGAGGAACGCAGTTGGTTTTGGCTCAGTTGTCCTGTCTGCTAGTCTAGGAACCTGATGAGGTGCAAAATGAGCCAGCCTGGGACAAGAGCAGCACCAGCAACCAGGTGGGCCAGGCCCAGAGCCACCATTTAGCAAGGTGGCCTAAGTGCTTCACAGAAATCACTTCTTGCTGTCCAGGCTGTCCAGTCACCTTCTAAGCTCTATATGCATAGAAGAACTCACAGAAGGTACCTTGGTGTAACCAGACTGCTTTCCTCACTGCCTGTAGGCTTTCTACGAAGTTGAAAGCCGTGCTCACCTCTCTTCACTCTCCTCTCCCTCAATTCATGCATGCATCCTGTTAAAAGTCCTTCTAATCCCTGCTGCCTGCAAGAGACTCCCAGCAGCCACAGTGAGGGAGCTGCTGCAGCTGTGCTCTGGGAAGATCACATGGAGCTTCGCTGCTCCAAGGACTGTGAGAAGATGAGCGTTTCCCATGGATCTGTAACTATTCTATGTCTGCACCCAGCTGGAGCCCAGAACAGCAGAAGGAAAACAGGAACCAATATATTTATTATTTTAACCCTTCACCTCTTAGAGAAAAAAACATGGGTTGCTTGTGATTTGAGGTAAAGTTTGCATCCCCTTAGCCTTGGCCCAATGTGGGAAGCACGGAGCGGAAAACTCGCTCATCGAGACAAGAGATCCACACAAAACTAGTGACGTTCGGAGGCTACAGGATGTGTGAAAAGCAAGAAGGTGCCTGTGGGCATAAGGAAGAAAAATTGGCTCCAAACATTGTACTCAGCTGCAGGCCAGTGGAGCTGCAAATAACAGCAGCTGCAATGTACCATAAAGGGGAGTTTGGGTGTCCAGATTGAATTGAAATGCAGTTTCACGCTAGGCAACTCCTTTCATCTAAGCATCTCAGCTGATACACACATACTATTTTTCCTCTCTAGTTTCTTCTGTTATCTCCCTCTCCATTTTGCAAATGTTGCAGCCAATGCAGAAAAGTGGCAATATCCAACGTTCCCCAGCAAGTTCTCTTCAACAAGCTGAAGAGGAAATATCACAGTGCTGGCTACTAATGGAAATTCAGCAGAATTTTTTTTTTCTTTCTTTCTTCTTAAGCAAGATGTCACTCTGATGTGTTCTGATGACTGGCCAAGCAGAGCAGGAAAGGCTTTCCTAATTTGATATGCAGAAGAGAGGCCTAGTGGAACATCTCACACTTTGTCTTACAACACATACCTGCCTGCTCTAAGTGAACACGATAAGTTCTCATGCTAGACGAAGACTGTAGGATTTTCCTGCTTCCCTTGTTGACCAAACTGCTGGGTGTCCAGCAGGATTGACCTGCTGGCTACCTGAATGATGCTTCCCTGGGAAGCATGCAGGTTCACCTGAAATAGGCTGGGAAGATCAGAACCCAGAACACTCCTCCTCTGGAGCTCATCTCCATCTTCCTAAATGTGGCCATCTCTTAACAAAGAGTCCTAATTCCAGGCACTTTGCTCAACCCCTGAGAGACACTAACATACTAAGCATTTTCTCCGTAGAATTGCCTACCATCATAAATATAATTCAGGAACAGAAAGAGCACTCCAACATTATCCCTTGAAAATCCAGTCACTTGAACCTGTAGTTAGGTGACAAATGATGCAATAGCACATCATTGGCAGAGGAACAAGTGATGTTGCAGGTAGAGAGGGTCATCACTGGAATACAAATGTGGGTAGAAGAAAGCCACAAAAAAAAAACCCAACACTCTGCAGACACAAACATGGTATCTGATAGAAAAGAAAAACATGAAGGATGCCAACTATTCGGATAGCCGTTCTCAGTTTAATGTTTCTTCCAGAGTAAATATACTCTCCTAAAGAAACAAGGTTATAACAAGGCCTGTAGAAGTTTGCCTCTCAAAGCACTATAAAACCCCAAGTATCAAGTTCTGAAGCAGAAAGGCAAGTATGTAAGAAGCTGCTTGAGGGCTACAATGTGCTGAGATCTGACTGCAGCAGAATCACCCTACACAGCCAAGGAAAAGTCACTATAAGAAGAGCCAACAACAATGACTGAGGTGATGTCTCAGTCTGTAAGACACAGACCTGGAGAAAAGCTTGGACAGAAGTTACTTGTATTGTACAATCCCGTTTCAGCGTGCTCTATGGGACAGTTGGCAATCCACAGCTGGAGCAAACTGGCAAATATCCACTGACTTTTTTGTTTTTACAGTCTTGCCCATTTGCATTGGCCAGCAAAGGGCCTGGCCACTGGAACCCAGAGGCATTTACAGCTGTACAGGGTCTGCCCTTTATTGCCTATAACAATGGTTAAGCTCAGAATCTTAATTCTCTCCTGGAACCTGTGGGCAGCAAACAATTTAACTGGTAAAAGCTAATTCCTCTTAATAATATGACCTTTTTGGTCTGTACTTTGCTAGCTTTAACAAGCCCACCTGCAAGGGTCAACTGATTTACTTGCCTTGTGCTCTTAGATGAAAATATATTATAATAAAGTTGTTAAAGAAGCTTGCATTGAGCCATCATCTTTGAGACTTCAGCCCATTATTACTAGACTCTTACATTTATTTTTCCTTCATTTCACATCTAAAAATTAAAGATTGACAACACCATCTCTCTCCTCTCTTCCCCTGCATCCCTGAAGTGGTTACTTTGGCAGGAAAGGGGCATGAGCAAATGGAACTGCAAGCTAGAGAATATGGTTTTCTGTGAAAGCAAAAGCAGAGCGCGTGACTCAACAAACTGCTTGGACTGGACTGAGCACACCAAGGGCAACTTTCCAAATCCCACACTCTGCCCACTTTCAAAGCCCTTGTGGGCAAAGTGAGTGGATGGTGACAACGCATAAAGTTCAGGCAGATAACACACATCTGAGGACAGAGAGAGGGAAAGTCATGCTTTTATTCGTCTAGGAGCAATAATTTTCCCTCCTCCATGTAATCATTATAATAGGACATGATGCTTCTAGGACAACAAAAGGACTTTATTCCCATTATTACATAATATCATCATACAGGCAAGAATGAAGAATCATTTCAAAAAGAGCCAACAATTGCTGAGGCACAAACCTGGAGAGAAGAGTGGACAGAAATCACCCAGGTTTTGCAAGGCCCCCGGAAGCCAAGGGACAGCAGATTCAAGCCTTACTCTGTTTCACCGTGCTCCCAGATGCAGCTCTCTACTGGGGACTTCTTGCTACACATCTCAGCCAAATCCTTATGTGGAACAGGGTGGCCTACCCAAGAAGTCACAGGACTGCACTGCCCACTGTCATGATGTGTCTTTCACAGAGCCAACAAATGCAGACACTGATTTCTGCTGCACTGAGCCTTGAGACATCTTGCTATCAAAGATATGTTACATTCAGATTACAAACTCCTTGGGGCATACACTGCATTTTTGCTCATCTCTGAGCAATTCCTGTCTTAGTAAAAACCTCATCTACAACTACAGTCCTTAGATAAAATTTTATTTTTATAAAAATAACCTTAGCTCCAGATTTCAGCACTTGTTAAGCAACTTTCAATGCAGCTATCCAGTTATTTTCATTTTCTCCTCTATCTTTTGAGATGGGCATGGAGTACCTGGTCCAGTTAATCTTTCCAGTCTGGAACTCAGACAGCAGTAGTCAATAATAAAAGCTCCTAATCTGCAAACAACTTGGCAAGCTTGTAGCTTTTACTCAAGTCAGAAAACAGACTCTGCAAACACATCCCTTCAATCACTTGATTAGCTCTACTGTTAGGCCTTACTATCACCAAAACACTCTCCATAACTCTGTGAGAGATATGTGTAAAGCTACTAGGGACATTCTGCTCATCCTCCAAGCTGACCAGACGCAAGGCAGCCTACCAAAAAGTGTCTTCTCACCTGGTAAGAGTGTGCACTATA
>JAUBOD010000064.1:731751-743583 GCA_032353885.1 Nothura maculosa
GCTGTCATTCTCTTTTAGACCCTTCCTCCTGCCATGAGACTTTGCCCACAAAGCAGTGCTTTCCTTCACCCAGCAGTTGCCTCTATCTTCAAGCCCTTGGGCCTGCTTTATTCCTCACCTCACTAGAAGACACAAGAACTTATCTAATCAGGCACATTACAGAGGGAAAAATACAAAGTGGGTATCCCCTTTACTCCTTCATATTTCAATTTTTATTTTATACCATCAGAGCTACTTTGTCCCTATTCATTTTTTTGAGTGGAAGTGAACTCTGCCAAAAAATACTTAATTTAATCAAGTAAAAAATGTAATAAAAACACACTCAACCATATCTGTACACACTGTTCTTTGCTCCAGCAGCTAGAGAAACACCATGTTCAAATTGTCAGCCAGGTAGTTCTCTGCTCTTCTGAACTGTGCCTTTAATTTCAGTTGCATTTGGGTTCAAAGAAACTTCAATTAGAATCCAGTGTGCATTTTATATCTCAGGCTCAAACAAGGCCTCTGCTTTAAGATAAATGGATTCTTCCCCTATCTTCAGGTACTCTTCAGGGCATCAAAGTTTCATTTGAACTATTACCTCAAAGTCATCAAATACAAAGCTCAGATTCCCAGGGAAAAAGACACAAGACAAAGTTATTAAGTGCACAGCCTCAATATTTGTCCATCCCTTTCCTAAGGGACATAAGACAAGGCCACTCACTTCCCAGACAATAACTGGTCAATCATTTCAAAGCCCAGAGGGAAAGAAAAAGCACCAACTGTGGTATTAAAGCAAAGCATCGTTAACAGCACAGTGTGCTCACTGAAGCACCATAATGAAAAGGGAATACTTATAGCCAATATACTGATATTGCAGTGAGCACATCTGCCCCTAGCCCAACAAAGCCTGATTCTCTGAGGTTTACTGCACATTAAAAGCAATCAGACCTAGACCTATAAAACCCTAAGACCTTTATCAGACAGCAGACAGTAGCTGCACATGGCATTTCAGGGGGTCATTTCCAAAGAGCCAGACAACTGCTTCATTGGTTGTACAAGATGGGCAGAAATCTCCTGTTGCGTCATTCTAATCATGCAATAAACATTACCATTTTTTATTTTTGAAACTTAACAGCTTTAAGTACCTTTTCTGCCCCCTAAAGACTTCTTCTAATCCCCCACAGAATTAACTTGCTACCTGTCTAAAAAGCGGTCTTTTGGCTCACTAGCAACATGATCTGGTTCAGGAGAATTTTGGTAAGACACTTTTGTGTCTAGAAAGCAAATTGTCCAGATCACCATGCTACAGCACGCCCAGGTTCACAGTGCAGTGAGGGCAAAGTTGGGAACACCAGTTGCCTTAGAGATGCTCACTTTCAGTTGCCATAGGTGGAAGAGGCAAGACACACATTGAGGACATGTCCAGAGACACTCCACACCAGGCTGGAGAGCACTAGTATACACAGGGCATTTATAGCCCCCCTACATGGTGACAGGTGAGCAGGCAGCAAAATAGAAGAGTGCAGAGCTGATTATTTTCAGCCAGCTCATTTTTGCAGCCTGTGAAATGAGGGTAAGCTTGGCAATTAACAGCAATCATGTTCAGAACAGATACCAGGAAATTAACTCTGCTTATTTATTTTCTCCTTCCCATTCACAGCATCCTAAGCTCTGTGAATACAACCAGAGGATAAAGTGGATGATGAAGGCAAAAGTGCAAAGGCTCATTTACAAAGCAGGCATGCGGGCAGACTGTGGCAGAGGGAGGATAAGATATTCCTGCAAGCTAAGAATAGGATGGAAATGGCATGAGCCATAACGAGGCTGCTGATAACAAGGCATTTGCTTATGAATTGTAACAGTAAAGCCTGTTTATTTCTTAACAGACTTTTGAGTTCTCAACCTTCCATTTTGTGTTTAGATGGAGTTGTTTTTTTACATTTCTTTTCAGTGTTACTCCACAGACAGGTTCAGTCAGCATTAATTATCCTAGCCAATCTATAGCTATCTGTCTAGAGTTTTATAGAAAGAGAGATTTCTGTTAATATGGGCTTGGGAAAAAAGGAGATGATGTAGGAAAAGAGATAGAAGGCAAACAAGAATCTATACCTTTTGAACCCGAGTTCATGAAAGACCTTCACAAATTACACATCCAGCACTAACCACAGCTGTGCAACACAGCTTCACTTCACTGAACAAGGTCAGTTGAGGCTCAGCAACAGCTTCCCCGCTTTCAAGGTCTGCCGGGACCAACAGTCCCACTGCCCCAGCATCAGCATCCTAAGTATTTTAAAGTCTTCAAATGGACAGACAGTAATAGAAAAAAAACGAAATCCTGAACACACTGAACACCCACAGGAAGGAGGCAAAAATAGGAAGGGTATTAAAGAAGTCGCCTTTAGCTGAGAGCCTTCCAGGACTCCTGTCATTTCCCCAATGATGACTTTGGACCACTGCAAGTAAAACTCTCTTAAGTGTACAGTCTATATGCAAACCATCATTCCTTATTATCACCAATATTCATTCCTGGCACATAGCAGTTTTCATTACTATTCGTGGGAATAAAAATCATACACAACAAACCTTTTAAGACCTTTAGTGTAAGTAGGATAACTGAGCCCCCTTGGCTAGTGCACACTCGTGCTTAGCATAGGAACTGGCTTGAGATACTGCCCTTTGAACCTGCATCATTTATTAAGTGAAAGACAGGGCACTGATGGATGGCACAATAACATGAGGCTTCCTTTATGAGTTTTATGGAACCTGGCAGAACAGACTTGCAAAATGTAGTGACCAGCAAGACCCCAAATACACTTCAAGAGAACAGATCTCTAATCAACTGCCCTATCAACCTGCCTCTTTTAGCCAGGATCTTGCCCCTTCTAAAAGAGAGAAAATAGGGTTCGGACAAATAATTTACAGTTGTTATGTCTTCTAACATGCTCAGAGCGAAGCTCAAGCTGTGCTTACAAGTTTCTGAACTTTTCATCACTCCTCGTGCCCTGTACTATGCACAGCAACACCAGTATAAAATAAACTCCTGGTGGAACAAGAACATGCAGGAGCATCACAATTTATTAATGGAGAATTTTAAAATTGCTTTAACTTCCTACATTTGCAAAGCCCTGGCTTACTTCAGACTTTCAAATGAAGAGCCACCTTTCTGAAAGATTTAAAGCCTTTCAGATTAGATTTTCATTTAACACTAGGGAGCCAAGGAGACCTTCCCCCTTTCCTCTCCCAACCACCCTGATTATGATATATGACAGGTAGTAAAAAACAATTTAGGAGTGACAAGGATATATTTACTTAGGTCCTGGGTTTGAGAAAGGCAACACTGCCTACCTGTTGACAGTTGATCTGCAAGGTTCCAAATCAAGCAGCAAGTTGCTACAAGCAGCCAGGCATTCTGCATCTTGCATAGTCACTAATGGCAAAGACGCAGTCTTATTTTCAGGTGTTCTAGAAAACACTGAAGAGGTAACTGGCAAGTCTCAACATCTTCAGGCCATATTTGCTTACCTCATCTAAACACTGCTTTAGGCATTTACTTAATATCACTTCATAACAATTTCAGGAATGCTCTGAAGTTTTGAGTTTTAAAGCTCTCCAAGGAATTTTATCTTTTCATTTGGCCAGTAAGTTCTACCTGAAGAGGTGGCACTTGGGGCACATCCCTGCCCCAGGACAGCGTGCGACTAAGAAGCAAAGAGACTGTATATGGAGGACCAACTTTGTCAGATGTTGCTACCTACAATAGAGAGCTTAAATCCTAGTGAGACCCTTGGACCTGTAAAGAGTGGCCTAGACAACCATAAAAAGTGCCTCAGAGGCAGAAATACCATCCAGATTTCCAGCCTCTGCCCTAGCCACTGACCTCTCCTCTACTACCCTCATTACAGAAGGGGTAAATGGAACCAATGACATGTCCAATCATTCCTCTGAAACCCAAACCAAGGCTAAGATCCTTTCAAGAATTATAAGGCAGATCTCTCTGTCTACACTGGAAACATAAAAGAAACAGATGTCCTTACTGGTAAGGCCCACAAAGCCCTTACAAGTCTCTGGAGAGAGGACACTCTGAAAAGAAACAAAAAATTCCGGAGGCACCAGAATCTCTGCATTTAACTCCATTTTGTCCAGAGCTGTATTTTTTTAGGCCAAGCCACATCTGAGAAACCAAGCTGAGGAACAGGAGCCTACCCCTCACCAGCCTTCTTGATGGATGATCCCACACACTGTACAAGTAATGGTTCATGGCTGTGAATGATGCTAACTCCTGCTTGAAAATGCATGCTTGTAGCATTGTTGGCCATTCACCCTGCCATTTAGCTACAGCTACATTCCTCTATCTTGTGATTAAGTCTTCCCCACTTCGGGCTGATTGCTGCCTCATGCCATCCTCACCTTGCATTTCATTCCTGCTGCTTGACCTTGATGAAATCAAGCTGCCTCCTGTCCTGGGGCATGTTGTAGCCTGGACTCTCTGGTTTTCAAATTGTCAGCCTGCACTTGAACAGCATTCTTTGTCCAGCCCATCAGCTTAGTATCATCCTACATGCCTCCAGCTCCTGGCCTCTTCTTGATCAACATTCTTCTCAAATAAAAAGATAGAAAAGTAGTTGCCCTTGCTGTCACAGAAGAAAGTCTCTGCAGAGAAGGAAGGGCTTGTCACTTAACATACGAGAAAGAGGAAAGATACAGAGGCAATTCAAGCATCTAATACCAGTTCTGGGAATGGAGCCACAAGCAAAAGGCTAACGGCTTACAGCTACCTCTCTGCCCCATGAAATTCCAGATGCTTTTCCAGCAAAGCTCCACTGTACTACAACATTTCATTATCATACCAGGAAGTCCTCTGAAACATGAATGCCAGACTTTTCATCAAGACTGTCCTCAATATGTAATACACACAAAAAAGAAAATGCCTTCATTTATTATGGCAACTATTTGCCATACAGGGCTGCAGAAATTCATCCCAGGTGTTACATGTAGGCCCAGAGGTAAAAATACCATTTTTACAACCAGCTATTAAGTCCTCCAGTGATGCCCCAGCAATCGCTACCAATGTTCCCATTCTGCAGAGTTTGTAACCACAAGCACAACTTTAAATAGAAGATCAAATTTGTTTCCTCTCTGGGGATGTTCAGGCACTGCGGGGTTTGAGACAATATTCCTGCAGCAGTGATTGATGAGAAGGAAGAGGCCAAAGGACAGAAAAGGTTACAGAAGGAGAAAGCTAAAAGTTACCTGAAAACTTTGATTAAAGCAGTGGAAAACAGCCTGGCTGTCCTCAAAACATTTGATAGAGCACTGGGGATGCCCTTTCAGGCGCCTCTTTTTTGCAACTCAATTTCATTACAAGTATCTAAACACAGGACTTTGCACCTTTTGTGAAGACAGAAGGTAAACTAATATCTATGAAAGCTGCTTCATGCTCCTCAGCAGCGCTACATAACAACCAAATTGACACCACTTATGGTTTTAAATACTCTCATTACATGCTCTAAAGAGGCTGCCCTGTGGCACCAAGGAGGCAATTTAAACCTTTAAAGCTTTTAAAACCTTTGCTTGGTACCAAGAGAGAACAGAGCTACATATTCCTTTACACTTAGCTCACTTAATGCCCAAAGACTGAGCATTTCCATGGGCAAGGGGCATAAGCAGGTCCAGGAACAGAGCAGCTGCTGAGTGCTTGGCTTGTGTAGCTACCAGCTCCCAGTCTTCACTTGGAGAATATGAAGAATACATCAGTAAACAGCAGAGTCAGCTAAATGCTCAATTTGAATCAAATGCAAAATATTCTGACACTTCATGAATGATCCATCCACCCAAGAGCAGTTTGAACATTTGTTTTTACAATCAACAGTTTAATAAATTTGTCTAGGGTTTTCCAGGTTAAGTGCAGTCCATAAGAAAGACTTTTTGCCCCTGAGAAATGAGGTCTTCTGGAAATTGAAACCTCCACTATCTTTCTAAAGTTACTCTGTACAGCAAGTGCCAGTAAAGGACTACATACCACCTCATGAGTACCTATAAAGAGAGATGGAAAATTCACCATTAAAAATGCATCTGTTTGCTAGAAAATCTGCTATCTGGCAGCTATCAACTACGATCATCTTTCTCTTCAAGAGTTATTCTGTTTCTGTTTAGCCACACAGGTATAGAGCACTATATGGAGTCTGCGTATGAATACAAAACAACATTTTCTTTAGGATTTTTGACCATGTTTTGTCACTGAACTTGCTAAATCTGGAAAATCAAGTAAAACATCTCCAGCTACAGCAAGCTATACAGAAGTAACCAAGAAATTCAACACATATAGTTCTAGAAGAGTTTATTTCCCATTCTTTTCCCCAACAAAAGAGCCTTTTTCTTTAACCATTCTCACATTTTCAACACCACCAAACTCGGTCCTGATTATTTTCACAGAGCCTTCTTCTCCCAGTCACTGACTCTTCGCTCTATTACTGTCAACTGACTTGGGCGTTACTGTTTTTGTGACCTGAACACAATTTAAGAAATGTACCAAATTCATGGACTATACCAGAATTAGAATCTACAACAGCTCTAGGAATGAGCGGTGACACATCATTGGGTGAACTTCCTACAGCTTTGTGTTTTCTTCCAAACTGAAGATTTATTTAAAGTCTTTCTCCCCTATAAGATTTTAACTACTTCCATTAGTTTTTGAACTGCATAAACAAGGATAAGCTGGCCATCACTTTGGTGTCCTTCTACTTATTCTTAGAGAACAGTCTTTGTCTTCTAACAAAAAAAAGAAAAAAATTCCTGTATCTCATTGTGGCCAAAGAAAAAGAAGCGCCGTGGTGGGAGGGGAGATCATTAAAACAGTCTTCAGCTTTGCTGTGGGCACAAAGCCTTTCATACTGCTTGCTGTAGACAGCATTATTCCAGGGATCTTATTTTATGCCATTAACCACTCCAAACACATGCATGGACAACATATGTTGAACAAAACTGTCCATATGGTATCCCTTAAACTCCAATGAAGAGGGCTCTGCAGACATGTGCTTTGTGGAGACATGTTGACTGATGGGCAGATGCACTACTGACCTCTGATGGTAGGAGCTAGATTTACAAACCCAGGGACAGTCTCCAGGGCAGGGTGGAAGGATCCTCACCCCATGTCTGTGGCTCTGCCTGTTAGGAATTAGTAGCTCCCAAGCTATTTGTCTAGATTCACACAGTCACCAATGAGGAACTTTGGCATTAATAATCCAGGCTGGAAAAACTCTGCTTACACAAAGACCAGTTTTAAAGAAATGCTGGGATCACTGTGGGAAAGATGTCACAAGTTAGTGGTAAGATGAGACCAGACCTCTAAAGTGAGGACCATGCTGAAGGTCCCATGTTCAGCACTTCAGACCACAGAGGATAACACACCAAATCACAGTTGCAGCATGTGGGAAGTCTTAGTGCTTCTGCTTGTATACACCAAGGTCAGCAAGGACTGTCCTGATGCCACTGAAACCTACCCTAAAGCCTGCAGTTGGCTCAAGAACTCCAGTCTAGACACGAACACCCAATCTAGGACTCACCATGACTGAAAATTAGACAGAGCCATAGTCAACATTTCCTCTCTACAAAGCAATACACCAGTAATTTTTAAACAGAAGACATGCTGCAAAGGATGGGCATTGGAGAAGAGTGAGACATTTATGTCCAACTGCTCCCTCCTCCCTCGTTCTTCCCTTCTTCCCCAAAAGTTATAGGAGCTAAAATAACATTTCTTTCGGCAAATGTCAGAAAGAGGAACTTTCATGACTCATCAGCTGTTGTTTTAGCCTGCAAGGGGCTATAAATTACTCTAATTAGAACATGGTATTTTCTTACAGTTATACAAAACACTGTTTCTTCCTGTGACATCTAAGAGCACAGCCATCAAGTAGAAGCGTGCTCACTACATGTTTTAACTAGGATCCACAATTCACTCGCATGAAAATCCTCTAGCAGCAAATTGGTGAGGGCTGGCAGAGTGCATCAAGAAAGCCGCACTGAATTATGAGAGGATGGAGTGTAAATTAGTGGCCAATCAAACCCGTCCAACCAGAAATGGAGCCATTCCTTACTGTCAGAGGCTACAGCACCAATATCACTTTCATTCTGAACAAGAAATAGGTAATTTATAGGGTCATCGGTCACATCATCGGCACATGCAGATGAGTTCAGAAGCTGTGAATGTGTTTGTACTGAGAGCAGCTTATTTGCTTTTACCCAGTCTTAGACAAGCCAAACTGAAAAGCCTGTATATAAACTGTCACTTCAGCTTTCAAGCTTGAATTATCTCAGCAAAGTAAAAGCAGAGAGATTTATTCAGACTCCAGCATCCTAAATCCGGCAATTACAAGCTCCTGCAGAGACATTGCCCTGCTCACCTTCTAGTAAGACTCCTCCACAGCCTGATACAAAAAGGGCTTTTTTCTGCTGTACTCAAAGCCCAGCAGTACATTATTAAGCCGCAACCTGTATGTCCCCCATGGTGGGCACACATGACTGATATGCCCATGGAGGAACAACACTGCTGAGAAATAAAGCCTCTTCATGCATTGGCCTATCCACAACTCGGTACCAAATACAGGAAATTTGGCTGGTTTTCCCTTTCCAAGAAAGGGAACAAATGTCTGACCTATGAAAGTGGATGGGACTCGTTTACAGGGAATGAGTGACAGAGCCCAGAGCTCCAGCGGAGGCTGGGGGTGGATCTGATAGAAGATACTTGTTGGCCAAGGCCAGCAGTCTATCTCCGAGATCCAGTCGCACATTTTTCCTTGGAAAGCTGGGCTTTTCTTCTGTAGAAGCAGTGACCTTTATCCTCAAAATGGGACTGCCTGCCATTTCACAACATTTTCAAAAGCTCAGTTACCTCAGCACTGCTTATTTCACAAAAATCTCATGTGCCACTACCCAGGCTGACCAAAAAAAAGTATCTCTACCTAAGTATTGCCACTAGGCTTTTCAGTAATGCAGGAAGAAATCGAAAATCAAAGCTATATTTTATTTGTGTGTTTGTGGGCAAGCCCAGCTAGGACTGTCTCACAGCAGAAGCTCCTATGCAGAGCCTGTGGCGATGAGCACAGACAGCGTCCACTCGCATGGGGCCTGCGGCCCAGCAGTTGGATGGGAGCACTGAGACACAAAGCCCTTGGATTACCACAGCGTGAAGAAACAAAAGCCTTTGGCACCAGCGAAGCCCCCCAAAGTGTTTCCCCAGCTGTTTAGAGCAGGGGCCTGCAGGGGTCCCTCTTACCGCTCCCTCGCAGGCCACCATTACTCAAGCCAAAAGCAGCTGGGGGCAAGTGCTTTAGGGCAGCTGTTAAAACAACCTCCTCTCCCATTCCGAACACACAGAGATGGATCCAGCTGCCTGCACATGCTTCCCTGGGGATGAGCCCCAGAACTGCTGCCTCCCCATCTTGGCACTGACAGGGAGCTGCTGAGCTCCTCACCTGCCCCATTTCTCTGTGGGGAAGAAAGCGCCATGTTCCCCTTGCCCTTTCTGCAGCAGTTTGCAACGAGGCGAGTTCTGCAGTATCTGGCGGACATCTGGCCATTTGGATTTCCAGACAATGACTCACACACATCCTGGGACAGCAGAACCTGTGGTATTGAGCAGGGATATTACCAAAGGTCCCACTTTCTCTCGATTGTGAAAACTTTAATTTGCACCTGAGTCTTTCAGGAACAGGCGAGCAAGGGACTGCTTTGGGGATTACACTCACCCCTGAAAATAGAGGGTAAGGCAGCAATGCACCAACAAGGGGAGTCAGACAAATGATCTGAGAGGAATTTGAATATGTAGCTTTGCAGTCATTTTCACATTACTAAGTAAGTCTTAAAATACATTAGAAAATGAAATCCTTAGACCAAGGGCGAGCAATAAGTAAAAGATCCAGAAAGTTGTTTCTGCCATTTACCCTGAACCAACTCAAAGCCCGGGTGCAGCAACACAGCTCAGTTCCCCAGTTAAAAGCCACTAACACTCAGGGCCAGGTTACCAGAGTGCAGATTCTGACCTTGCCCTTTACATTTCAGTGACACAGCACAGTTGTCCACAAGCTATCGAAGTCTGAAGAACCCTAATCTAGAATAATACCCCTCGGCCATGGGACTGCAAAAGACAAATACAACATTGCTAGATGCTGGAAATATCATTCTTTTCTCAAGTACAGAAAATGTTGCTGTTCCACTACCAGCCAAAGTCTACATCATCTTTTTGAAGTATGTACAAGTGTGAATAAGACCAACATTTTCTTACTAGGGCTTTTTTATTATTCTTTTTTCTTTTAACTCTTAACTTTATTGCAAACATAATTAAAAAAATACAATAAAAGATAGAGTATAAGTCTTTGGCTTACATTAAGGGTCACAACTTAAAACAGAGAGATACCATGCTCTGGAGGACATGCAACACAAAACATAACAGGACATACTGACTGCAGGTATGGACAGAAGAAGTTACCTAAACCTGTGCAAATATGTCCTGTTCACAGAGATACTGCCCCTTGCATTCTTAGCAGCTATCACCACTGTCCTTCTGTTTCCATACTTTCATAGGCAGGAGGGAAGCCCACACATCCTCCTCAGTGTCTCCCCAGTCCTTTTGTGCTCTGGCAAGGGAGCACAAATCTCCTCTGTGCGAGGCTTGTTCAACAAAACAGACAGCATATGGCACCTCACGCACAGCCTTATGATCTCATCTTGTCTGCCTGCTATTTTTACAGCTTGTTACTAATAAGCATAAACTAGAAATTGCAGGCTCTGTCATATTGTATCTTCACACACTTCCAGCCCAGCTGGTGCTTTACCAGGCTTACAGATTGCAAGGCAAAAGAGCAGTCGAAGAAGAGTGGCACAGGACCATGTACAAGCTCTACTGCTTATTCCCTGCCACAAGCAAGGTAAAAGGGAGAAAAAAAAGGCAGTTCCTTCCTCAAGTTAAAGGAAACAAGCTACTTAAGAAACCACACCACTAACCTTACCTTGTTAAACTGATGGAGAATGAAGCAGGACTTCTGTCACCCACAAAACAGCAAAAGAAAAAAAATTCCCAGGTTCCCTAGGTGGCTATTTATACTGACTGGATGGGACAAGTCAGCTCAGCAACAGCTGAGCTCAATTAGCTTGATTACTTCTATCGGCTTCCACCACTGCTATTGCAGAAAGGAACTAGATTTAAGACACCTGTGTTGATCTTTGCAGCAATCAGCTCTGCTCCTACTTCCACCTGACCTGGGACAAAATCTTCACTGTCATCAGGTTCCTTCTCTCCAGCTAATACCAAAGCTGAGGCTGATGCAGCAGTTAGAGCAAGATTCAGGCTTGGAGTGGGGTGTCCTGCTCCTGGGAGCAGCTCTGACATACTGTTTTATGGATATATAGACTCGCTATAGTGCTGAATCTGGAAATATCACTGACTTGTAACATACATGTTCAGCAGTGGCTGCATACATGCAGCTAGTCAAGATGTCTAGAAGCATTCGTTCAGTTTAAGGGAGGATCAAGGTAAGACTGTTAGTTCAGTTCAAAGTCCACGCTACAGCCATCCAGTTCTCTTAGCCTGGATGGACAGTGAAGTCCCTGGGGCACTTCAGCTCTACTTTGACTGGTATTGCCATTATACCTCTTCCTGCAGAGACTGCCTGATGAGAGGCTGCAACAAGTCCCCTTTGACCACAGAACAAAATCCGTCACCTCATCAACCCTGTGACCTGTTGTTGCTGCTGGGGTCAGGCCTGTGCAAATCACGTGCTCAAGTGTTTTGACCTACAGATACAGAGAAAAGAATCACTTTGAAGTCAGCAATATCTAGAGGAAAAAGGAAAGGGG
>JAUBOD010000064.1:828630-842605 GCA_032353885.1 Nothura maculosa
GGAGGGATTAGTCATGGGATCAACAGTGTGAGCTCTGTAAAGAATTACTGGGTAATTCTTTGGCTAGAGGACCATGTGCTGTTGGAAAGGACAAGAACCTCTTGGTCTATGGGGCTCTCTGTGGTTTTGCACAACAGTTTCTGACCTACTGTTTTAATCTTCATCAAAAGGCAGGGCTGGACCTCAGAGGAAGTAGCAGAAGGACAAATTTGAGCTTAGGTTGTAGGTGGGGAATTGTCTCGGGCTCAGCCTTTGCTAGTATCCTTCCAAATGGAGGCATCCACACAGGAGTATGAGGAACAAATAAACACATGTGTGTGAGTGGTTCAGAGTCTGGCATTAACTTGGGTCTAAAGGAACAGACCCTGTTTGTCTGTGAGTAGGCTGGGAAGGGGAGGAGGCCAGAATCTAAATGCCATGGGAGCCAACAGAGAAGGAAGAGTCCTCAGGAGAGTCAGGAGTCGTCTTCCCTGCCAGCTGCCATGCCCTGCAGGCGAGACAGCCGTATGTGCATAGGCATGTCACGACAAGCTTGTAATTCATGATATTCCTCACAAGAGAGGTCTTGTGCTAGGCCACAAGATAAGAGCTCAGATTCAAACTGTAGGCTTAGGTTCAATCCTGCCTCTGGTTCCTGTCTGTGTGCAACTTGCCTGCATGGTATCCTTGCTTCCATGCTGAGGCAGGATGACCTTGTTTGGGTGCCTAAAGTTGGGGCCACATCAGCTCTTGGATAGTCTGAGGAATCCTCCTCCCATATTCCTTCCCTGCGTATTGCTTGGGTTGTCAGCACTGGTTATGATCCTGTTCCTCTCCTTCTTCCTCTACAGCTCACCATCATTTTCAAGAGCTTCCAGGAGTGTGTGGACCAGAAAGTGTACCAGGCAGAGATGGATGAGCTGCCCGCTGCCTTTGTAGACGGCTCCAAGAATGGTGGAGACAAACATGGAGCCAACAGCCTGAAGATCACTGAAAAGGTCTCAGGCCAGCACATTGAGATCCAAGCAAAGTACATTGGCACCACCATTGTGGTGAGGCAGGTGGGCCGGTACCTCACCTTTGCTGTGCGCATGCCGGAGGAGGTGGTGAATGCCGTGGAGGATAGGGACAACCAGGGCCTCTACCTGTGTCTCCGCGGCTGCCCACTCAATCAGCAGATTGATGTCCAGACCTTCCGTTCCCCTCAGGCCACAGAGGGCCGCACCCGTAGGAAAGGGCCCATCCTCCCCGCCGCCCCCGAGGCCTTCACATATGAAACGGCCACAGCCAAGTGCAGGGAAAAGCTGCCCGTAGAGGACCTCTACTTCCAGTCCTGCGTCTTCGACCTCCTCACCACAGGGGACGTCAACTTCATGCTGGCTGCTTATTACGCCTTTGAGGATGTGAAGGTGCTTCACTCCAACAAGGACAAACTGCACCTCTATGAAAGGACACGGGACCTGAGCGCTGGCAACGCGGCACCTTCACGGCGTCCTCAGGCCCTCCTTGCTCTCTGGGCAGCCCTGCTGTGTCTGAGTCAGTGGTGGTCAGTGTTGTTATAGATGTTTACTCCCACGTGCTGTGTAGAGTGGGAAAAGGGGAGCAGGAAGGGGTGACATGACGGCAGTGCTGGACAGTGAGAGGCTGGATAGCAGATCCAGCTGGGAACTAAAGGATTGTCCTCACATCTCAGCGCCTCTCTTCAGTGCTGGCCTTTCCCCTTCCCAGTTCTTGCCCGGAAGGAACGTGCTGTCCCTGGGACCGGTTAGGAGTGTTTTGCTGGACTATACCTCATGTGGCACTTCCCCACCTCCCCCTCTCCTCCTCCTCCCAGTAGTATGGATGTCGGGAAGCACCGGCCTCTCCTTAGTGCTCCCTCGTGGTACTGAAAATGCTTGTGGTGACTGTGACGTTGGCGTTTGTGACCGTGGCTTTGTGTTAGGGGTGCGGTGCCCGTGAGGAGGCAGGACAGGGACAGGGCCTGCGGCCCCTTCAGTGGCCTGTTTGGCACAGCCAGCTCTTGGGGTATTCCTGCTCCTTTGCAAGCACCGGTGCCAAGCGGCATTAGGGGCAGGGAGAGCAGGGGGCAGGGAGAAAGGACATGGCGCTTTGCTGTTGCTGGGCTCTCCTGCCCTGTGGCCGGCGGCTCGAGGCAGCTTCTGGTCACAGCGGGACGCGCTCCTCAAGTCCTGGTGGTCACTGCAGTTCGAAGGGCATCTCTTCTAGCCTATTCCCTGGGTTGGTTCACTCAGCAGGTTTTATTCCCTGCTGCCTAATGCCCGTGCCCAGATCCACTGAGGACTCCTGGTTGTGATAGAAGAAACCTGGCCAGTATTCAAGCGGTTTCTTCAACTTTCACCCAGCACTGGAGAAGTTCTTGCGCCATTTGCCCTTTGCTCGCTTAAAACGGGCAGCGGGGAGGCTGGTTGGCGGGGAGAGCCTTTCCGCAGCCTCCCTGGCGCCATGGCAGTGGCAGGGCCTGTGCCTGCCCTGAGCGCTCGCGAGGGAAGCCCACGAGCCAGCCGGGCCCCGCGGGCGGAGCCGGAGCTTCGCTCCCTGTTTGTTTGCTGCTAGGTCTCTGCTCCTCTCCTAGTCCTGAGGCATGATTTGCTACCCCGTTTCAGACCTGTCGCACCTTAAGCCCTGCTGGGCTTGAAACTGAGACGGGACAATGTTAGAAAGCCAGCCAGGAGACTAGATGCAGCAGAGGACCCCCCCCCACACACACCCTTTCCCAAAAGCTTCCAAATGTCTGTTCCCTGGCTTGAAACCATCAGTAATCTCCTTCCTCCTCCATGGTATAGGCTGCCTGTCTCTTCTTCCCCGTGCTCCTCTGTGGTTCACCTCAAAACTCACTGAACAAGCAGGGAGACCGCCATTGGTCTGCGTCTTGGAGACCTCTTTATAGATTTCTCCTCCTTTCCTTAGTGGGAAATTCCCTGAAATCAGCCCCAAACTATGGGGGCAGCTCCTCTTCTTCAGGGTGGTCTCCAGGCACGATGAGACAAGCTACCACCAAAAGAGCGGGGGACATTTGGCAGTGTGAACTGGTGCCAAGAGGCAGCCTGATGTAAATACTTAACGTGACTATTCAGTGTGTCCTAACAGCTCTAGAGCTCCATTTGTAAAGCAGCAGAGAAATGCAAAATTGTGTCGATGGATGTAATTTATATTGTCTTTTTAATATATAGAGCCCTGGCATTGATCTCGTGTGACTGTACAGATGAAGAGATGTAATTGTTTTTTTAAATGTTTAAGGAAAGAAGTGAAAAAAAAAAAAGATGTGTTTACTACTTTGCTCCTTGCTTTGTTTGCTGATGCCCCAGGTATTCTGTTTAGGGAGATTTTAAAATAAGGATATCGCAGTTCGAAGGCACTGAGAAGACCAACTACTGGACCGTGGCACTGGATGGGTTAATGCCGCACAGGGCGGCAGCTTCCCGATGCACTAATGGCTTAGCTGAGGCCAGGACTTTTTGTTTCCTTTCCTAAATGAAGAGCCAAGTTTTTGTCCCCCCTAGAAATTGGATATGCAAGTTCTGAAAGCCAAAACTTGTTGCTGCATAAAAGGAGACTTTTGCTTCTCAACCTCTTACCCCCACAGATAACCCTGCTAGGCTTTAAAGCATCCCTCTGAGGAGCCGGCACTCCTTCAAAGCGGGCTGAGCTGGGCAGCAGGGTATTGATGTGTTACTACTTCCCGAATTACCTCTGCTTCCTAAAAAGCCATCATGCTAAGGCAGGTTGTGCTGTGGTTTTGGGCTAATTTCCAACCCAGAAAAGTCTATCATTATCTCATGGCCCTGTGCCCCTCTCCAGGTGAGCGCTCCAGTGGTGGTCAGCTGTAGTATGGTGGTTTGGTTGGGGGTATCCATATTTTAGAAGCAAACAGTGAAGCACTTTATTTTGGTTTTGTTTGACCCAATTCTGGTTAAAGATGAAGTGTGGCCAAGAAAGACCTGATACTTGGAAACAAAAACAAACAAACAAAATAATAGGTAGGCAAGGGGGAAGGTGGTGTTAGGAGAATGTTCTCACCTCCTCCCTGCATTCAGACCCATGGGAGTGTCACCGCGTGTATATACTGTAAATTATTTATTGAGAAAAATGCAAGTAAAATTCGAGGATTTTTTTGACAATAAATTTGTGGGTCTCTTTTGTTCCTTGTGTGTTGCATCATGCTGTCTGTCCTTGAAGGTGCAAACGCCCTCAGCTCTGCTGCATTGTCTCTAGAGCAGCTTTCTGCAGTCTGCAACCTGTGGACCTCACCTTCTGTGCCCTAAACTCTCACTCTGGGGTCTTATTTATCTACAGTCAAATCAATAAAATAAAAAGGGGTGTGTGGGAGGAGGTAAATGTAAGTAATGAGGTGAGCTTTGAAAGAAGGCAAACCTGCAGCAACACAAGATGCTCAACTCTTTCTCTTCCCCATTCCCGGGAATGAGCACCTGCAGCTTAGCTCTTGGCCCAAACTGGGTCTGTTACTGCCTTCTAAAGTGGGAACCAAAACTATTGTTCCTTTGAGCATTAATTATCACCTTCTAGAAAGCTAAAGAAATCTGGGTCTCAGCAGCTGGGAACAGGAGGCTGTTAAGGCCAAACATCCATACAGGCAGAAAGCACAGCAACAGTTTAAAGAAAACCCAGGCCTCTCCAGGACTCAGCCATTGCACTCTCTCCCCAAACAGCTTCTGCTCCTTTTCCTGCCATGGGGACTCCCACTTTAGCCAAGCACAGGCTGCCACAGTTCTTCAGAAATGTCAGAAAGACCCTGGACCCCTGGCAATAAACTCAGTGGAAAGGAGTGCTGGCCCCTTGGTGCTGGTACGTGGCTTGCAGCCCAAATCTCTCCAGCCTTCCTAACGCTCCAGAAACATGGGACCCAAGCACAGACTGGCTCCTGCAGCCCTGAGCAGCATGGAGTAGGTTTCAGGAAGAACATCCAAGTTCAGAGAAAGCGTGGAAGAGAACCCTTCCCAGCTATCTCCACCCCTTGCCCATGACTCTCCTCCTTGGGATAAAGATCTCCAGCCCTTTTGGGTGCTTTGCCCTGCTGGCAGGGGCTGTGGGGCTGGGGCTGTGTGGGCCCCAGGTGAGGCCATGTCCTGAGCCCAGCCATGTGCACAGGGCCAAGGGCCCCGTGTTTGGAGGCGGCCATGGCCCTTGCCTGCCGTCAGGAGAGGGTTCACCAAAACCGTCTTTTTGCTG
The DNA here is from genome assembly GCA_032353885.1 of Nothura maculosa. Taxonomy (NCBI): domain Eukaryota; kingdom Metazoa; phylum Chordata; class Aves; order Tinamiformes; family Tinamidae; genus Nothura; species Nothura maculosa. Next base: position 833,818 of record JAUBOD010000064.1, read on the forward strand.
GGAAGTGGCTGCCCTCTAGAGGGTCAACTCTGGCATGTTTCAGTCAGTATGGACTGAAAAGCCAAGTCCTTATGTCAGAAAGATCCCTCGCCTCAGGGGACCCAAAAAACCACATACCCCGGGCATGGCTACCCCACGGGCTCCCCTCAAGCCTCGGCCCTCAGGCTGGCATGGTCGAGAGTGACGTTGCCCTGGATCACACAGAACCAGCCCCACTGCGGCTGTGCGGGTGCCAGGCGCCGAGGCCTCGGCCGTGAGGCCAGGCACGTTGCTGCCAGCAAACAGCACAGCCCTCTCCTGTTTGGGGAGCTTCTCGTCACTGTCCACCACCCATGCTGTGTTATTGCAGTACTTCATCTTAAATACCCCTCCTGTGGCCTGGGCTGCTGGGGGCTGCAGGCCACACTCACCTCACGGGGCATGAGCGTGTGGGGCGCCCCGGCAGTTAGGGAGCCTCCCGCGCCACCCGGCCGGGCCTCTCGCGAGCCGAGACGCCGCTCCCTGCCAAAGCAGCGCCGCGGGCGGCTCCGTCAGTCTTTCCATGAGGAAACCCATTTGTCAGGGGCATATAACTCAGCTGTGAAACCTCACTCCTGGCTGGAGCTTGGCTCCGCTCCACAGCGAGGGAGGCTGGAAAGGGCTTGAATCCAGGGGCTACAGGTGTGAGAAGTAAAAGCCCTTCTTACAATGAGCTCTTACAGCTTTGGAGGAGCGGTTCAACCCTGCGCTGGTTCTTGGCAGGGCCCTGGCCACATGTTTGTCTCTAATTAAACCAGAGGAGGACCGAGTTGCTGGAGACCAAGGCAAAGCTGCCCCCAGGCTGCAGCACGTAGGATGCATTTGCTCCTCACCTAGTAACCTGCAGAGCTTGAAGCTAATGTGCTGCTGTTCCGGGTGCAGAGAGGGGCAAATCCCACTGGGAGATCCACTGATATACGGGGAATGACAGTCCTCACATGGAAATTTCCTCAAGAAAGTGTCAAAAAAGTTCACGCATCTCCACAGATGCAGAAGATGGGATGTTGGCTAAACCCATTATAAAAACCGGTCCACTCCAAAATCATGGTGGCAACTGGAGAGAAAACACATGGAAAACAGCAGAAAACACCCTGTCAGATAGAAATTCCCCTCTACAACAGTTCTCAAGTCTGCATTAGCCCTTTATCACAGCAGACAGGGTAATTATATAAAACAGTTGAACTGCATGGTGAGAATACCCATCCGCCCCACAGCTTATAGGAGATGGTCCTGACGTCCCGTGACATCTCCAGTCCTAAGCACGTACTCTGTGCGTACAGTGTCCAGCCTGTCTGTATCTCATCAAAAGGACTGTATGACATGACCAGACACACCAAACTGGCGAGGTTCTGAAAATCTCAGTAACACTTTTTAATATACAAGAATCAAAAGTACAGCAGTTTTACAATGTAGGAAAATTTAATACATACTATATAAACAACATATTTACATCAGAAATCACTAGGACAGTGGCATTTTTTCACAAATATAAATTAATATTAATTACTGTTTTTAGTCAACAGGTTTAAAAGTCCACAATTTTACAGTAAGAGTCCTTCTCTCCCGGGTGGGGACTTGCAGGTCAGGAGGAAACGGGTGAAAGCAGAACAGTACTTCTATGTGGATCCCATAGGCTGTTAGCATGGACTTCAAAAAGCTGTTAAGTACCCACTTCAACTGGGCATCGCACCACCTGTCTGCAGCAGCTTTTAGCCTGCAGGACTTCCAACATGTGAATTCATAGCTCTACACCTTTCCCAAAGGGCTCAGTCAAATTTTAAAGATTTTTTAAAATCCTAAAAAAAAAAAAAAAATTCTTAAAAAGCAGGGTGCTACTTGCAACTTTTCCTGCAAGGAAGCTAGAGGAACTCTGCAGCTGGGAAGAACAGCTGTACCAGATGCTGCCACAAACACTGTAGTGAAGATTATGGCTGTGGACCCATCCCCTCCCATCGCATTCACATCCAAGTGACAACATCTGGTTATGGTCCCTGTTTTGGGGGGACATAAAACACAGGTGTGTGCTTGGGAGGGCTCTCTTCCTCCCCAGTCCAGTTCAAGTGCTTTTAGGCCAAACTCAAAGAAAAACCACTCACCATTAGAGAACAATGTGACTGTTAGTATCAAGCTAACAGGACAGCAGGGGCAGCTCTTCATCAGATACAGATAAAGCTTTTGCTGTTGCCCTGCTTTCTAGAAGGAAACCCTCAATGATTTCATGCCTAAAACCCAAGACAAGCAGAACCCCTCAAATGCAGACATAGAAAAATACCTCTTGTTGGGGTTCAAAGTCTTTCTGCACCAACAGTAACACTGCTTTGGCCAGTATTGCCTTTTGCTACAACTGTTATGGCACAAACTGTCCATCACAATGGATGCATGTGAATGAAAAGCGCTTTTCCTCCTCGCCCCTCTGAGTGAGGAGGTTTCTTCCATGTTCACAGTAAAAGCTAATACCTCTGAAAAGAAAGGACCTCTTTGTAGAACCCCGCAGTGGGTGCGCCTGTCAACGCACCTTAGTGAAAAGGCAGTGGAAATGCATTATTTCAACACCTCCCATCGCCCTGCAGCTCCAGTGGAGACCGTGGAAGACTTGCCGTTCTTCTTACTACGCAAATACGTGTCACACTTCTTTGGGGCAGTGCAATCCACAGATTCACTCCTACAGAAGCAGAACTGCTCCTGCATGTCAGGGGGAAAGCTCCGAAAATTAAAAAAAAAAGGGAAAAAAAAAAAAAAAAGGAAAGGGAGAATACTTCCTTGCTTCCCAGAGCCATGATTTGATGTCTCTCTGCATCTACCTTGGGACTGGTCCCAAGAGAACTCCCTGCTTGCCAAAATCCTCATTGATAGGACATATGTCAGAGGGACACCCCTCTTTTGAGTATCACAGTAGGGGGTTAAGCAATCCCATCTAGAGAGCAAAATACAAACATGCAGCTGGGCACACGTCTTCTTGTGGCACAAGGATGGGCATTCGTGCAATTGCTCCATGTGCAGGAAATCATGGATACTTTCTCCAAGGGTTTAATGGGGGACGTGCCCAGTTAACAGGGAGCATGCCATGATCCCAACGGATTACAAGGAACATAGCTCCTTCAGCACCAAGCAGATGGGAGACGTGGGGGTTATTAGTGTTGATTTGTGTGTGGCCTTCCACAGTGCCAGCTGCAGGAGGCACAACAGCAGCAAGGCAGTCAGGAACACCCATCTCTCCTCCATCTTTCACCAAAAGGACATCACAGCTTACCAGGGTCACACACTGACATCTTAGGAAGAGGCCCAGTATTTGACCTCCACCAAAAGGAAGCAGTGTGGAGCAAACCTGATCTTTAATACTGAGCTCTAGGAGATGGGATACACCTCCAGACACAATGCTCTGGGCAGCCCAACTGCTTTTTAATCTCAAGGGTCATCACACTTTTAATGAAGAGCTTCAACCAAAAAAAAAAAAAGGAAAAAAAAAAGAAAAAATATCACTGAGTCTAGTTTTGGCCAGGAATCAGTGCTGTAATCACTATCACCATATTACACTCTCCACATTGGACATTATTCTTCATAATACACTGATTCTAATACTTCGGATGAATATTTCCTCTGAAGTCCATTCAGCTGGACTGCATATCATTCTTTTCCCTCTGTATTGGGTTCCAACATTTGCTCCAAGAATTTTTAAGTACCCAGAGTCCTGAACTCCTCGCTCTCCCTCACTCCTCTCCAAGACTGGGGCACTCAGGGCCACGGACATTAGGAATATCAGGACCTCCAAATGCCTAGATGCATCTTTTGCCCTGGTACTTTGCTATTTCCAGACAGCATTAGTTACTGGACCATCCAAACTGGTCCAGTCAGCGTCAGGAGAGGAGTTCTGAGTTCCTAAGCCTTATGCACTGGGAAATACTGATCTCATCCCAATTCCTATTGCTTACACGTGAACTAAGCCTTGACTATGAAAGCCTGCTTCTTATTCAAGCTCTCTGGAGCCAAGATTTGCCTAGTTCCAGCTCTGGAGGTGGGTGGAGGGTTCCCTGCTCCTCTTCTGTTGCAGAGGACACAATGGCACTCAAAGCAGAGCCAGCTTCTTGAAATGGATACAGACATGAGAAATGTTAATGTGGCCAGGAAAGCGGTGGATTGTCACCAGCATGGGTCCAACTCCTTTGGAGTGACTCTGCAGAGATGCTGAGCCCCTCCTTGCAGCCAAACCCTGCAATAGGACAAGTTTGGCTCTGGAGGGACTCCACTGTCTCTCCCTGGATGTATCTTCTCATTGCCCTACGCTGGTTGCATGTCTGGCCCAGCCCAACCAGTTTATCCCCAATTCCAAAGCAGCATCTTTCATGTAACATCAAGTCAGAGCAGGCACACAGCCATCTGCACAATCTAAGCAGCATCAATCCACCTTCTTGGTTCTGGGGAAACTCTGTAGCTGGGAAAAATTCACTCAAGTCCATCAGACTGGGGAAAAATAAACCAAAGCAAAGGATGTCACCCGTTCCTCCCAGCAGGCAGCAAGCCTGGTTCCAACATTCAATTGGAGAAGGGGGGAAAACGAAATTGGAATCCAGACCAGAACTGAGAGCTAGGGAGAACCTTCCTCCACCTGCTCCCCCAAAATCCTCCTTGACCCAGCAAGATGATAGCAGCATGTTCAGAGTTTCTGGCTACTGGTTTGAGAAACCAGCCGCTGTTGCATCAGACCAAATATTTCAGACGTACACTTTCCCCTCTTGGTCATTTTATGTTTTCCGTACATTCCAGTTATAATCTGGATTATTTTTCTGTTCTAATGACCTATCCAGGGGTGACCGGTGATCAAGGGGTGACTTGGAATCATGAGGGGATTTCTGAGACGGGGGCGAGCGAGGGTCCGACACTGCAGGGTGAGGTGGAGGGAGAGGCTGTTTATAATCTCCCGATTTGTCTGTGTGGAAGGACCGGTAATGGTCCGAAGGTCCTTGGCCATGGTATCCCATGGGTGGCCTGTGATCTGACATGCGTCGGAAATCCTGCTGGTGGTAGTTCTGAGGCCTGAACTCATCGGATCGTCGACGCTTGGAATCATGATGGTGCCTGGAGAAAGAAAACAAATGAGTGGAGATCAGTTCCCCATGGTTCTCATAAAGCCCAGGGGATGGGTATTTCTGTCCCTGGACAATGCAGTTAAGCAAGTTCATAGCCCTAGAAAAGGCTGATAAGCTGCTAGGGAGCCACACCTCCATGTTTGCCCCTCTATCAGGCTAATCTAGTTGCTTGTCCACCACTTTATCCACGGCTAGGTGACATGCACAAGTGGCTTCTAGCAGCCTAGCTGGCATACAGCACAAAGGAGGGAACACAAAGTCACAGTGCCTGGCTGAGACTGAAGGGAAAGGGCATCATCATCACTCAGCTGGATCTTCCTGGAGGACGTGGGATTTTGGTGCAGCCCAAGTCTGAGATAGTGGGTGCAGCCAAATCTGAGGCTTTAGGTGCCACAGCAAAACTAAAGCCTTATCCAGTGACGGACAGTAACAGTGCAAAAGAGCAAACTCAGTTCAGCAAGCAAACTCGGCAGACTTTGCCTTTAATGGCAGGCCCAAACAGTAGTGTAACTGCCAAAAATCCTAGGTATCACTGAGCTGCCAAAGGTCAAAGTGCCTAAGATCAGGCAGGTCAGTAGTCTAACACAGGCAAGACACGCCAGTTGCTGCCCCTTGGGCTGTTTACATAGGCCTTACACAACAAATGAACTTTTGTTTTTCACTGTATGTCTCTGGACTAAGACTCCCAAAGCTGAATCCACAGCCTATGTCTCCCCACAATTGCCTGCCCCAAGGAAAATCTGTCCACTGTGGCAGAGGACATTGCTGCACTGCTCCCAGGCTTTTGGAACAGGCAAAGAATTACCTGTCATAATAATCTCTGTGGCCTCTGTGGTCTCGGTCACTGTTGTACTGTTCGTAGGGCCTCTTGCGGGACAGGTTATTTGGTCTGTAGTTCCCAGAGCTTCGATGGGGCTCCCCGCGAGACCGCCGATCTCCATAGTGGTGGTCTTTGTACCAGTGCTGCTCGTACTGGTGATGCCGCTCCCCGCCCCACATCTGGTTGCTGTTGCCTCCATAGTTGAACTTTCGATCCCTCTGCCAGTCTCCTCGGTCTACAACGATGAAAGCACAGAGAGCAGTTTTTATACTTCATTTAAGTCCACTACTTCTTTGCTGAACTCTCAAAGAAATAAGAACAGTCTTCCTGACCGCAGCACTTTTTACAAATTTCACAACTACTATTGTGCCCTTTTAGCTTTCTCCTCCCTTAACTACATGGACCCAATTTTATTCTTTTAATTTCTTAATCATTCCTGTAGCTAATCTTTTCCTGTCTTGTTCTTATACTCTTTTCATTACTGCATCATCATGTTTTCTAGCCCAGCAATAAGTAAAGTGAAAATATACGTTCTGTCTCATCACCTTGTTATATCCCACCCTCCCCAACATGAGATCTACATCTTCAAATGAGACCAGACTCAAGTTCTGGAAGATCTGCATCCATGACCAAAGAGCCATTATGTTAGCGTGGATAGCTCTGTCCAGCCTCCCAGTGCAGGACTCACCTGTGTTGCTGAAATGTCTCTTGTTGGGATGACCGTAGTTGTCACGTGGGTGCCCATGCATCTGCTGCTGGGCATGGGAAGGGGGCATGTGGATCTTCTGGGAATGAGGATTGTGAGGCACGTGAGACTGGGACATGACAGAATCGCGGCTAGAACCTGATGGCTCTGGGCGGAAGGGCTTCTTCATGCTGGACATGTCCTCCTTCTTCTTCTGCTCCTGCCAGGCACAAGCGAGAGGGTTACGGCTCGACCGCTTCCCCAGCAGAAAACTGAGTCTATGTGAGTAGAGGCCTCCTCTGTCAGGCTCTGGACTTGTCTGGACATTCCCTGCACTGTGGGCCACCTGCTTCTTCTTGGAAGTTTTGTGAATTAACTGTCCGAGCATGGACACAAAGGTGCAAGTGCAGGGCAGGACAAAACCAATTTCGCCTCCATAGTTCTATATATCCTGTATCCTCAACAGTGCAGCAGCCTCAGCCTTTTAACTCTCGTAGTCAACTCAAACTGCTGTGTCATATTAGGCAATGCTCCTTCTTGGTCAAAGCAGCCAGGGCACAGCCGTAAAGGTGACAAGCAGATTTAGATGAGAGGAGAAATTCCACATAAAAGAGGAGGCAAAACCAACCAGGGTTGTTTGGATTTTAAGACAATTATAGTACGGCCAATGACAATAAAGAAAAACCACATAAAATAAAGATATGGTAGGTATCAACATTTCAAGTGTAACAAGTTTTAAGAAGAGCACAAAGAACTGTTCTACAAAACACAGAGGTAGAGCAGTGCTAATAAACTTCTCACGGGAAAACAAGTCTTGGATTCTGATTCAAAGTTTTACAAGTGGTTTGTCAAATTCATGGAGTCCTACTGGAACCAGAGCAAGGAGCAACGACAGGACAGAGAAGAGAAGGAAAATCTCTGCTCTTCCTGACTTCTTCCTCACTAAGGAAGAACTTCCACACATCACATCTCACCTCTTCTTCCTGTGATCTTTTCTTATGAGCCATCTTGTAAAGTTTGTGTAGTTTCCTGGCATCAAATTCTGTGAACTTTGACACAAATATCCACAAGTTCCTGGAATGATATTAACATTTTCTATTAATTGCTAAATGAACATTTTAACTGGCATCTTCTTCTCTGGTGTCCTCAAAACAGATGGTGCAGTTCCTCTAGCAGGCAACCTAGATGTCCCTACCCAAATCTTTGTGTTGCTATTGCAGAATTTCCCACTGTTTGATTCCTATTCAGAGGTTTCTCCCATTCAAACACACAGCACAAGACAGTCTCACCCCCAAAAGGAGCTCAGACCATACAGGGAAGGTCAAGGATGGAAAAAAGGAAATCATTCCCCCACTATACTGACTGGGAGCCAATGGACAGAAACAGCATATAAAAATCTTATAGTCTCCAGCTGAGTTGAGAATTGAGTCCATAGTCTGGCAGCCCTCCTGCAATGGGAAGGGTCATGCCAATGGCTAGTCCGTGGTTCTGAGATTTTTTTCCCAGCTCTCCATACATAAAAGTGCCCAGGGCTTTGTCTACACAGGGGCTGAACCATTTAAAGGCCTGTGTCCAACCAACATCAAATCAGTTCTACCCTCAGGGGAAACTTCTCCTTCCATTTCAGGAGAGAATGGTCCAGGCTCTGACTGAGCTTTTCAGAGTAAAATAAAGGGTTTTGTGTTGGCTGAACTAAACTAATGAAAATCACTAAGTGAGACCAACACAACATGCTGATGCAGACAAAGCCTTTATCAGAGACTGATCAAGGACTGAGGGGGCTGGGGACAGCAACACCTCTTCCACAAGAATATGTTAATAAGAGTAAAATAGCATACCTACTATGCAAAACCCAGCAGTCTTTGAGTACAATTTTTATATACACACACACACACACACACACACACACACACACACACACAAAAACAAAACTCAACATTCCCTCACCTTCTCCATAGCTTGATATGATCCTGGTCAGTGTAAGCTTTAAGGCACTCAGAGATGCGGTCCCCTATTTTTAGGAGGCAGTTGCGTGTGTGCTCCAGCTGTTCTTGAACCGTCAGTCCCTTATCAGGCTTATCTAGCTGCTTCAGTGCTTTCTTCACTGGCCTCATCCTTTCCTTGCACTTGAATAAAGCAAGAGAGCACAAGGTGATTCATTTGGCACAGAGCTCACACTCT
>JAUBOD010000064.1:849352-867701 GCA_032353885.1 Nothura maculosa
TAAAGGTATTAACTGTGTTTTTTTAACAGCAAGCAGCTCCCTCTTGAACTGTCCAAAGTTTCTTGATGCCTTCCCAATTCTGTATTAACTGAATTTAATAATGATCAAAAGCTGACATCTTCTGTCCCTCCAGCTTGGCTGGAGCTCCTCATGCCAAAGCCCATGCCCAAACCCTGCCTTTCTGAATAGAAGAGCACAACCAGCTGAAAAAACAAGGTAATTTCTCAGACCACCTAGGCAGGGATTGCAGCCTCAGCTCAGAGGCCTCTGAAAGGGCTGCAGCTTTCTGAGCCCACCCGGGTATTTCTTGAGGCTGTGTGAGGAGTCTGTGTCCAACACCCATAGAATAGTGCACAGTGCAGGGCTCTGAAGCACAACCACCCCCTGTGACAGCCCCCCAGAGCCAGGCTGGCACTTACCGTTCAAGAGGCAGCCCAAACTTCTTATAAGCCTTGATAAACCTAAGCAAAAAGAAAACAGAAAACAGAGCAACAGCTGTAAAAAAGTGGCTTCAGTGTCATAAATACACTCGAACATATTAAGTACAGCCTGCCCTGTTATACCTGGCATTAGAGTCTGATTAGCTAAGAATCACTCAGGACTAGAAACCTTAATTCATTAACCCTCATAAAGAGTTTTGTGACCTCCGCTGGAGAGGTACATAGTATGATAGTGAATGCTGGATGTCTGTCAGATGAGGGAAAAAAGTCATAATTTTAGTGTGAAAAAAAGTAATGAGTCTTGGCTCACACCCTAATGGTAATTATTAACTTATTTTTTTCCAAGGAGAAAAGCAGTGTTAAATCAATGTCATCAGTAATTTAAACCTTAGGCTGTAAGTGTAACAAATCAACACACAAGAGCCAAACATGCAGCAACCCATTACAGAGATTTGCAGGCAAGGATTAGATCTATTTTTAAATCTTATTTTTTTATTGTGAAAATCACTGTCATGGCTAAAACAGGGCAAGAGTTGGACACCTTTGCCATGACTGGACAATGCCTTATGCTGGGAGCAGACCAAAAGGCTTAAACTACAGATTATTTTTAAACAAGTATTACTTTTCTCCTCCTCTCTATTTTTTTCCATTCTGTGCTCTTTCAGCCTCCTCCTGCTAATGTAGATACAAACTACAAGTTTGATAGAGTTCACTGTGTGAACATCTGTTCACATCTTCCTTCTTTCCCTATGGCTTCAGGGCTGGACATGGGGCAGCCACCACTATGTGAGAGGTCTGACAATTTCCTATTTAAAAATACATAAGATGCAGAGAGAGTCCAGGAAACCTCACAAAGTCTCCTTTCCCATCATTGGCTGGAACTCTGCGCAGAGCCATAAGACAAAGATCTTCGGGAAGAGCTCGAGGATTAGAGGACATGAGAATAAAATGATGCTGCCGAATTCAGCCCCTCAACTGACTTGAGGGAGACGCTGCAGAAAAGCTGCATTACTACCCTGATGAACTGGACCACTCCTTCTCACGGGGTTATATTGCCAGACAGAGCCCGCCTTTCACTTAAGTTAAATCAACAGAACTATTGCTAGAAAAATATCAGGCTGGCCAAACTCCTCAGCTTCTCCAGCTCTGTATCCCATGGCAGCTCAGCTCCCTCATTTGTAACACGGAATTAGCTCAACCCCTCAGCCCTGTAAGGGCAGTTATAACAAAGATGCCTTTTAGAAAGGAACCAGTCTCGCTGAACAATTCACCAAGAAAAAAAATGCTTTGGGAGAAAACAGTCCCAGGCACCTAACTTTGAACATGAGAAGCTGTCCCCATGAACCAGCTTCACTGACACCACTATGTGCTTATAGCTGCAACTCTCCTACATTAATTTGGGGGTTCCTCCATCTCCATGGGCTTTCTATACTTGCTTTCTCATCAGCCTCCTGCACGTGGCCCTCACCTCCTGATTTCAGCATCAGTAAATCCTTCCACTGTGTCCTTCCTAACGCTCCGCGGGCGGCCCCTGCGCTTCGGCCGCTTCTCGTCATCGGTATCGTCCGTCTCACTTTCCGATCCAGATGATCTCTGCAGCCTTCTCTTAGTTTCTGCATCTGATTCGCTGTCATTTGTCTGAGCCTGTATGTACCAGAAAGAGAGCAGTAAGTAAGGAGGATCAATCTGCCACATTTTCCATCCCTCCCATGTACTGGTGCTATTTGATGCAGAGACTCTGTAGAACCCCTTGGCACCTCTTCCTGAAGATGCAGAAACCCATGTCACTCACTCAGAGCAGCTGGGCACTCTGGCAGTTTCTGGCTACCTCAGGCTCCTGCATACTTGGCCAATCCTCCCTTTATAGCCTTCCAGCCAGCAGTTTCCCAATCATGTTTTGCTTTACTAAGGTATAAGGCACATAAAAACACAGTGATTTTCCATGGATTTGTTCCACATTTGCTTCAACAGCTTGATAGCCGACGTGTTTGAAAAATAGAAGGATACTTCATAAGTGAATATGGAATAATCAGGCATGAAAATATCTTCCTCCTCTAATTTTTACTTTAATGTTTTCCCCAGCTTATCATAGAGAATCACCCCTCAAAGTCTCATAGCTCAGTAGTTTTCTTGCACATTCTGATTTCTGTTGGATTTAGGTAGATGATGTAACTAAAGGATTGAACTTGGGAAGACACTTTCTCTTTTGCCTGATAAAGACAGGTTTAAGCAAGAACAGCCCTGGGAGAAAGGAAAGAAACAGCCATAAGAGCATGAGGGGCAGTAAGGTCTGCATGACGCACTGGGCCATTTTGCCCTGTGCTCACTAGAGGTTCTCTTTATTTTGTCTGTTAACACATGATGGGCTGTGCCAAATCCAACATGTGCCTTTATACTGCATTACAGATCACAGCCAGTGCACGGTGCCAGCAAGAGACCAACGTGCTACCTCTGTGCTTTCTTCTGGACTAATTTTGGAGGTTGGAAGGCAGCCCTCAGATGGCAAGAACGCTTCTCCCCAGCCTGGCCTTTGCCAGCTCTCGCCTCCTGCCTCTCAGTGTCTCAAGACTGGCAGTACCTTTTTAGTTGAGCTTCGGATCCTAGGCAGCATGTAGATTTCTTCCAGTTCTTTCTGCCTTTCTTCCTCCTCCACCTTCTTCCTCTGCTCCTCAGGAATTATATCATCCCAGTCCTTCTGAGACCTCTCATCCAGCTCTGTCTCTTCCTCCTCCATGGTTGCAAAGTTGGCCACCTTTTATAAACAAGAACACTCTTGGAAATTCTCTCCCCTGGCAGAAGTACCCCAGAGCTGTCAGCTAAGCCTCAGTTTCTTCCCTACAGGAATTTTGCCAACATTTCCATAATTACTTTATAATTGAACTCTGTGTCAATCCATTCCTGGTTCCTTGCCATGTCTTTGGGCTAACAGCTCCTGAGGAAGTACGTGCAGTTTAAGAAGTACTGCTAAGTCTTTCTAAGTTACTGTTTTTGTTTCCAAATTTGGTAAGGCCTGGATTTTATTCACAGCTTTCAAGACCACTTACAATCAAATGAGAATCTACCAGAGATAACTCCTCAAAAGGCTGCTTTGTGCAGATCACCTCTTATGTGGCCTGATTCGCTCTGTCCATCAGCAACCACAGCTCTGGGCCACCACCTCCCCAAAGCCCTTACGGACCAAGGCTACCAAGGTACCTTGAACTGTGAGAGGAGCTCGTCAGTGGCACTGGTGGACACTTCATTCTCTCGTGTCTCAGCCAGACGCAGAATCTCATCAATGTCCATCTCCTACCAGTCAGAAAAAAAGAATGATCAAGTCAGAGGGGGCCAAGTGCAGGAAGGAACAGGAAGTTTCAAGCACAGACCCGTGGGATGTTATAGCAAGTATGTCTTATACTGATATAAGCTGAGTAAAGAAGTGCAAATATCTGCAGGATATCATCACCAAGGCAAGATGAACTGTATCAACTGGTACAAAACAGTATAAATAAAGGTGTCAGCTTAGAAGAAAAGGAACATCAAGGCTGAGCAGCAGGAAAAATTTCCAGACAGTGAGATGTATTAACAGTGGATTGCTCCCCTCAGGGGAAGCTCTGCTGCTCGGGCTGTTAAGACAGTTCATTCAAAGCACTCAATAACAAACTGTCAAGCAACGCCGCACTGAGGCACAAGACAGCGACCTGTTCAGCTGTGCTGACTCCTGCAGCCCTGCAAGAACCAAAAAAGGGACGTTGAAGCACTGCTCAGAAGAGGCAGTGAGGAGCTCCCAACTGGCCACGCTCTAGCCAGCTGAAGAATCCTAAAGGACTGAGGGATGTTCTCGGTGACATTTACTATTTAACCCGCAGCAAGAGGGCTCTTCTCAAGCCCTGGTTCCCAAGCCCATAATTCTCTTCCTTCAGCCTCTCTAAGCTCACACACGTGCTATTCATTGACCTGCTCTCTCACACACAGGGCAAGTACAAACAGGGAGCAAACACAGGCAATCCCCCATGCAGACCTGGTGAGGACTACAAAATAGCCATGCTATTTAAATTTCAATCTACCTGAGGCTCCGACTCTTCCCCTTCAAGCTCCTTGAATAGATCTTCAGCTCCGAACTTCAGAATGGCTGTCAGCTCCTCTTTGTTGAAAGGATTGGAGCTGCAAAAAGAAAGGATCGTGAAAATGGGTTTGGAGCTGCTAAGCCAGCTCTGCTACAGCACAGAACCACTTTTTTTTTCCTAATTACAAAAAGTAGGTTTTTTTTTTGTTTTTTTGTTTTTTTTTACCCAGCACTAAAAAGCAATTTACACTCAGTCCCTCATCTCTTTCCTCTCTAAGCAGGCAACTACTATAAAGCAACAACATCTACATTTTGAAAGGAAATGGAAGTATGAGGTCACTGCAAAACTGTAGCCATTCCATAATATCACTAACAGGTTCCCTCATCCCAGGATGATCTCTGGCAGAAAACAGAGTGAAAACAGATACCGCACCAGGATTAGTTCTCATTTGCTATCTAACATTAGTCTGTGTGTCTAACTAATGGCTGCATGAATTAGTGGAAGCTCATATTATTTTTTAGGTTTTGACGCTGTTCAACAACTGAATAAACCCTGGGAAATACCAGCAGGATGATGCTGGCTGTGCCACAGGCTGTATCTGACATTTCTGCTACAGTCACGTACTTGGATCGCCCAGAGTTGTTGTCCAGAACAGTCCGGCCGGTGGTGTCCATACGCTGGATTACCAAATGATCCAGGACCATCTTCTTCTTGGCCCTCTCGATGATCTCCTCCTCTACTGTCCCTTTTGTGACTAGTCGGTAAATATTCACCTGAGGGACAAGAACAGACCAGAGCTATTTCCTGGGCCTCAACACATTCTGCTAACAATGAGGGGTCTCCAAGTCGCTTTCCAGGAGATTGGTCTCCTGACATGGTGTCTTCATGCACAGATGTGCATCCTTTTAGAATACATGTGTATCTTTTTACATAAAAAGGCATATTCCTTATATATCAGTGAGACCAACGAAAGACAACTGGTTAGCAATGAAATTCTATGTGTAAGGATAATGTTAAAATCTTCTGAAATAACAACTCCACCTCCAAACTAGCACCAGACTTTTCACTGATGTAATAAAATCCTACTAAACATGGGTGTTCTACTTTTTTATTTATATTTTTTTTCAAGGCAAGAAAGAAATGTGATTCCTTTGGCTGGCTTCTTGGTTTGGAACCAAACCAGGATCAAAAGCCAACAAAAAGAGTTGGCATCTGGCAATTTTGGGCTCGTTTTTTGTCTCTTGGCTTTTTAAAGATTTTCCCTTGAGTAAAGGTTAATCTCTGGAGTCAAGACTGGAGGTAAAACAACCCTATTTTCAGAAGCTCTGGTGATGTGGCAGCCTTCACACTGGATAAGCTAAATGTTTGTGCTTAAGAGAGAAAGAAATAACCCAGGTAACTTCTCACCTGTTTCTTTTGTCCAATTCGGTGAGCCCGGGCCTGAGCCTGAAGATCATTTTGGGGATTCCAGTCCGAGTCAAAGATAACAACAGTATCTGCAGAGGCCAGATTAATACCTAGCCCTCCCGCTCGTGTTGACAGCAGGAAACAGAAGTCCTGTAGAAAAAAAACACAGGGTAGCCAGCTTAAAACCATGCACATAAAATAGTGGTGAACTCAAAGGTATATAAGGAAATAGAAATAGATGGAAGCCACATTGTACGTGTGCTTCTTCACAGTGCAGAAAAATAAAAAAGGGCATTCCTTCCCACAGACTGTTCATTTAGGCAGATCTGCTACCACTGGTCTATAAGCCAAGGCAAGAGGGAAGCTGGTGCTGGCAGGCAGGGCTGGATGGAGAGAGGGGGCACATGTGGCTGTGGGCAGGGGAACCCAAACAGGGCAAGGGCACCATGGAGTCACTTCTGAAGGTCACTCCACGCTGCTCACCGCCTGCAATGCTGGGAGGCAAACACTGCTCTTCTTGCTGTCTGATGCCTGCTGCGGGGAGAGCAGCTCCAAACACAAGTTAGGGCCATGGGAGGGGCGTTTCTGAGCCCTTGTGCATGTCACCAGGACAGGGAGAGGGCTGCGGCTACGGGCAGCCGTGCCTACCTGCCCCTTCTCTGCCACCTGCACTGCTGCCTCTTTTTCACTTTGATTTGTTACCCTTCCTGCTCCCATGAAGGGCCCAGCTGCAACTCCTGAGCCAGCCAGGAATCCCCTAGTCCAGACTTCTGGGATGAGGATGGATATTTATCCCGCCTGCAGTGTAATGCAAGTGCCCTGCACCAGTCACTGTGAGTCAGCAAGCAGGCTCGGACCAGAGGCTCTCGATGCCCTCTCCTGTTCGTCCTCTAGACCTTTCAACACCCGACTCCACTGCCTGCCCACACGTAAAATTTCCTTTGCCTCTGCCATTTCAGATCCCAAAACAGCCTCCAACTGGGGGAGTTATTAAGCAACTGTCTCATTCCTTGGGTTAAGAGGGGAGAGAATTGTTAAATTCTGACTCTTCCCAGGCTCTTTGGGGCTTTCTGGAGATATGATTTTCAACCCTGCCCTTCAGATGGGGAAAATTTTAAATAAGCAACAGGATATCTGCAAAGCCTGCTACATCTGTGTCCTTTAAAGTATCTAGGGTCCTGTAAAAAGAAACAGCCTGAGCTGTCTGACCTGCCCTTGTGGCAAACAGAGCCCGCAGCTCGGCCACAGCCGCCCACTGCCTGGGCATCCCCCCCGGACCCCGCGAGGCCCCGGCTGCTCTACCTCGGAGCCCTCGGCGTTGAAGTGGTCCAGCGCCTGCTTCCGGATCTCCCCCTTGATGGAGCCGTCCAAGCGCTGCAAAACATCGACAGCAGGGATCAGAGAGAGAAGGAAAAGGAGCCCTGGGCAACCGCTGCACCCAACTTCTGGGAGCTGTAGAGCCTCCTGCCCTGCCTGTAGCCTGGAGTGTTTAAATCATTAAAAATAACTGCCAATTAAAAATAACTGTGCTGCTTCAGCTCGCTGCGCTGCGAGGGCAGGAGGGGAGGTATGTTCAGGCGACAGTCACACAGTGGGTGACACTGCAGCTCTCATTACAGGCTCGCAGCCAGCATCTCACTCTCCTCTCCTCAGGGTTTATCAACAGACCAAAGCCAAAGCAGGGGGCTGTTGGAGAACAGTTTAGCAGAGACAGGGCTTTGCTGATTGACTTAGTGTTTACTGAAAATGTGCCCCCTTGCAGCAGCCTTCAGAATCAAGTGGAAAAACACGAAGCAAGTTGGCAAGCAGCATAAGTTGGATGAACACAAGCTGCACAGTACCCCTGGCCTCTAACCAGAGGAGATGTGGGCACCAGCATGCCCTGAAGAGTTGAGCCAACAGGGGAAGCCAGTTCCAGGGCTGAGTGCTCTGCACAAACCAGCCTGCTGTTAGAGGCAGAGACATTTGCAGCCCAAGGCTTTCAGTCTGTGTGCGCATCAGTTCTCAGCTACACTGCTCATGGGTACAAGGTACAAGTAGGCAGGATCCAAACCACAAGGTGGTTTAGTAATTAATACCCAATCAACATTTAAACCTACTGTACAGTATTCCCCTCCTATAGACTCTCACTTTATCAACAGCAATATTCAAGTTGTCATAACAGACTTAAAGGACATATTTTCTCTACTCTGCAGAAGGAGAAACATCTGCATAGAAACAGGTGTCATGCCCACGAGGCCCCATTTTCTCACCTGATTTCTGCCTCGTGTGTTTCCCTTCCGTGAGTGCCAGATGGAAATGAAGGAACCTGCCAGTTCCCACCAGTGCATTTCACTAAGTACCACCTGCAATCCCAGCCTTTGGGAAACCAAGTGACTCTCATTACCCAGGTCCTGCTCCCACAAGTCAATCACACAGTTTCCCCACTGACATTTCTCACCTGAAAAGGGTAGTGTTTGATAGTCAGGTATTCAGCCAAGATGTCCAGCATCCTCACCATCTGGGAGAAGATCAGCACTCTGTTGCCCCTCTCACGTAGCCTGGTCAGCAGTTTGTCCAAGAGAATGAGCTTTCCACTGCTCCTGATCAGAGACTGAAGAAGTGACAGTCATTCCAGCTGATGCTTTCCAGCCTCACCCGTACAAACGCTACACAAAACCTGGCAGAGATCCGGCTCTTTGGGGATCGTGCCTCTCCCATACCTCTCTACTCAAAACTCCTGGATTTACACAGCAGAAGCCACGCATAAAATAAATCATCCAAGATAGCTCTTACTCTGCATGCACCTCCTACTCTAGATGACCTCAACGCGCTGCCTGCAGTGGAAAGGGAGGGCAGGAGATTCAGTGGCTCAGCTATGAGGACAGCTTTCAGTGGACAGAAACAGCAGAAGCAACGCTTTGCCAGATCTTATTTGGATGGGAGGACAGGAGGAAGGGCAAAACTAAGGAAAATGTGGCAACCAAGGCCATTGCCCACCTGCAGGGTCTCAAGGCCATTTTCTTTCTCATTTTCCTCAGGAGGTTTGATAAGGTAGCAGTGGTTGCAGCACTTTTTCAACTCCATCACGATGTTAAGGAAACCAGATGTGCTGCCTCTTGTTCCCTTTGAAAGAGCCTTGTAGTTTCTTGTCAAAATCCACCTGTAGACAGGAAAATAAAAAAGTTGAAATAATTTCAGTACAGAGAGAACCTGCAGAAGCCTGAGAGGAAAAATCTTCAGGA
Organism: Nothura maculosa; assembly: GCA_032353885.1. Taxonomy (NCBI): domain Eukaryota; kingdom Metazoa; phylum Chordata; class Aves; order Tinamiformes; family Tinamidae; genus Nothura; species Nothura maculosa. The sequence continues at coordinate 858,470 of JAUBOD010000064.1, forward strand.
ATATCTTTTTCGGGCATCAATCCCTACCCCACCACTTCTACCTCTCCTCATTTCACCTATATGATACTGCTTTGTTCTCCTCACTACAAGGATCTCTGATCTTACTTTTCCTTTTGCTGTTTTTATTTTTAACACTAATTGTCACCACTATTTTGTGGGGAACTTTACTCCTTCAAGAAAGACACAGCCTGTGTTCAGCTAAGTTATATTATTCTTTAAAAAAGCCTAGTGGCCTAGAATTGGGAAAGGTGACATAAAACCTTCAATTCCCACTGCAAAGCCCCTGCTGTCACGCTGCACTTGGAAGGACACAGGATACTGAACCACATTTCCAAGGCATATAGAAAGATGTGCCCATTTCTACTGGCACTGCCATGATGCTAATGAACAACTCACTTGTAATACTGCTTCTGCAAGGCAGACATTTCCACACGGAGGATCTGCTCCACTTTGGCTGGCAAAGATTTCTCCACATCCTTCTTCACTCTGCGTAGGAGAAATGGCTCCAGGACTTTGTGAAGGCTCTGGTAACCATTCTCTCTGCCTTTCCCGTGATCCTCTTCAAAATCCTCCCAGAACTCAAACCTAGAAACAGAAACGAGTTGCAGAGAGAGATTAGATATCAGGATCTGACAGATCAGCTCACACTGCACTGCAAGAAAGATCATCAATTTGTGGGAAATAAGGAATAAAAGGTTCCCTCTACTCTGGCTAATAAAGCACACTCATGGCAAAGCAGAAACTCTCTGGGTTTAGGCACCTTCCTAATACCTTATCTTTGAGCTCTGCTGCTCTACATTGAGTCCTAGGACTGAAAAATCACAGGTCACTCTCACTTGCCTGTTTCCAGCTGACAGCTTCCTAATTTTCCGCTCTCCTTCCGCTAGGCAGGGTTCTGACACCTAGATATCATTCTACACTGCTCTGCAGGCTCTTTCATTTTGGAACTTCCTTTTTTTTCTCTAGCAGTCCCACTTAAATATGAAAATCTGTTTCTCTACTCAGCAAAAGTTCAAATTTTCCTTCCTTATTTTCATGATTTAACAAAAAAAGACTGGGGACAGGCAGAAGTCAAACATCATTCAGGTGAGTCCTGCACTATGCTTATTGTAGTCTAAGCAATGGATGCATTTTGTTTTAAAGAAAGCAAAACATTTGTCTTATTATCGACACACGATCAGCCAGACAACGCTAACATTGAGCAATATTCCTAGAGGCTGCCATAAAACGGCTGGTGAGGATGCTGAACAAGCAGTGTACTGGGAAGCTCAGAACTGGCTGAGCTGATTGCTTAAAATAGAGCTTAGCCCTTTGGAGATGGCTCTAAGGCAGCAGACCAATTTGAAAGTCATGTATTTGGTTTCCCCAGTCAATTTGCCACCAGAAACAGCCTTGTACCCCACACAATCTCTGTTACCCTCACCACTGTGTGTTCCCTCCTTTACAGTGCTCTAACTCCATTGAGTTTAACTTAGGAATTTAACTTAGGGATTTCTGCCCTTCTGAACAGCCTCAGGTCTATTTGATGAACAAGAAAGGAGACATGGAGGTACTTTCTTTAGGCTCCAAAAGGAGACTTACTTCTCTGGCATGATGAAGTGCAGCAGGGACCAAAGCTCCTTGAGGGAATTTTGAAGGGGGGTGCCCGTGATCAGTAGCCTGTGGTTGGACTTGAAATCAATCAAGGTTTTGTACAGCAAAGAATCATCGTTTTTCAACCGGTGGGCTTCATCCACACCTAGAAAGGCCCAGTTAATGCTTCCTAAAACAGCCTGCAGGAAAAAGAAGGAATACAGGTTCTCAAGGAGATACTGGGTCAGAGGACCCTCATGGCGTTGCAGATGCCCTCTCTTTGTGTCCAGAACAAACTGCAAGATGCAAATTCCAGAGTGTCCTGCTCTAGTTCCCATCCTGGCCCCACCACCAAAACAACTGGACTCATAGGAGTTTCTTGCTAACAAACTTTTGGGATCAAGATGCCCATATCAATTTTAGCTCCCCCTGAAGGATAAGCTAAAATTAGCCATGCTCCTGACTTATCTGAACAGCCTCTCAGCAAGAACAACTATTTTAATCCACCATTTCTTTCTCCAGAAAGTACAGCTCGAGCCTGCCCTCTCTCCATGCCCGCAGGGTCCTGCTATGTTCAGTAGCCCTACTGGGGTGGCAGGAGCAGCAGCGCCAGCACAGCAGGTGAATAAGCTGGTAAAGTTAAGGCAATCTGGGAGATATGATTTGGTTTAGCTTTTGTTGTTTTTCTTTTGTAATCTCCCTGTTTTCACCTAGAATGCACTGACAGGGCTGATGAGCACTTCCTAAGCAGATGCATTTATCCTGTCCAAGTGTAAGAACCCAAATCCACCCTGTTCATGCTGTGGCCAAGCAACTCAAGGTGTGTTCTCATCACTAGCGTAAATTAAACAAATTAGAACCCAATTACTGTCACGTCTGGTGTCTTGTTAGAATACAGAATAACACAACTCTCATGGTACAACAGTGAAAACTCTACAAGAGGTGTCCTGCATTCCTTCAACTTCATTGTCAAGCGAAAGCAAATAGGAGCTGAATGTTCTCCAGCAGCACAGAGGAAAGAGAGGTGAAACCCACCAGTCGAGGCTGGCTTCCTCCTTGGCAAGGCAGACTTCCAGGGAAGTCTAAATAAAACATCCTCGACCATTACCCACCTTATCCTTGAGGAGGATCTCGTATGTTGTGATAAGTGCATTGAATTTCAGCCTTTTAGACTGAGAGTGGATCCACTCATATTCACGGATCTGTGAGAAGAGACATACATTAACTTCAGCCAACATTACTCCAGAGAAAGAGCTAACTAACAACTATTATTTAGTAAATCTCAAAGGAAGACGAGCTTACACTTAGCCCCATGCAGTAGTGGATTTGCAAACTCTCTGAGGGAAGCCAGGACTGCTGTTCTGGCTGTGCTGCCTCCACTGGGCAAGCTAAAGCAAAGAAGTCCCTGGAGCAGTGAGTTAAATCAACCTGCCCACAGTGCTGTCATTGACCTCTCTAGTAGATGGGACATTATCTAAACAGTCTATTATATAGAAGCTCCTGCTTGGCACCCAGCTGCTCTATCACCCCTCCACACTTCACTGCTCAATTGCTCACCATGTTCCTGCTCATGAGGTCTCCGATGTAGACGACAACGTTTATCTCGGGTGCCCAAACTTCAAATTCCCTCTGCCATGAGGTCAGAGTCGACAAGGGCACCACCACCAGGAAAGGGCCGTAGAGCTGATGCTGATGGAAGAGGTATGACAGGAAGGATATTGTCTGAATGGTCTTCCCCAGGCCCATTTCATCGGCCAAGATCACGCTGTTGTTCCTGAGAAAAAAAGATAAAAATCATAAATTCTAGCTATGTGTGTGTTTGTGCTATGCACCAGCATGAAAAACAACCAGTAACAGAGACATAAAGGGAGCAAAGGAGAGAAAAAAATCCAAATGCCGCTGAGCAGCTCCCAGAAACATCCAGACTGGACTTGGCATAACAGCTTGTCAAAAGGAGGACTATAAACATTCTGAACTGGCAACCAAAGGGAGAGGGGAGTCACTGGCCTAATTCAGAAGGAATTTTTTCAAAGATTTTAAGGAGTTTGTAACCCTGCTGAAATAGAAACAAGTCTTCTTGTTCAGTTAAGTCAGTGCAAGATCAGGGCTAATACATGCTACGCCTACACAATAGCCCATTTCAAAATGCAACCAGGCCAAGATAAGGAGGCTGGTTTTTCTTTTCACACTGGATTTCCCAAGTTCACACTTTGGACAGTTTTTGTTCGCTGCGTCTCCAGTGCAACTGCACCTGAAAACATCCCAAATCCTTCAAGCTGCAGAAACAGGCCAGATAAAGCCTTCATTGGAGAACAAGGCCTTACACTGACAAAACCAGGAGACAGAACAAAATGCGGCCTGTTTGGGCTGCTGGCCAGAGCATCACACAGCAAACATCTGCACATACTTGCACCATGAGTGAGCCAGCCAGTTGAGGCCCTCCAGCTGGTAATCTCGCAGCTCCAAGTTCTCACCACCGATATACGAGGGCTGTTTCTTCAAGGCAACAAACCTAGGTCTCTGCTTCAGTACCTGAAAAAGATGACTCCTTAAACCCGCTGAAGACAAAGACATGGTGAGGTTGAAAACTCAGTTTTCAGAAAACAACACACGTATCTATTCATTGATTAATGCTCATTCATGTTTTTTTCTGGTCACTGCTTGTGTCTGTACCTCAGACAACCACTCAGCAGTGCTCCAAGTCCACCCTCATCAGCAATAGCAGATCACAGACCAATTTTCTGTGCTTATTCCCAGCTCTGATGACCAAAGCCAAGTCCTCTCAAGAGTGCAGTAAGCTGTAATAACACACATTACCCAGAACAGCCTTTTCTTTCTTTTTCTCTTTTTTTCCCCATTTTCTCCATCTCTCTCCTGTACTGTATAAGTATCTTGAATGGTTTCTTGTTCCCAGGCATGCTGGGATTTTTATTCAGGCAATATTAAAGCTTTGCATTGCTGCAGCACCTCCTGCTGAGGACCATGAAGTGCTCTGGAAGGCACCTCATTAATTAAGCCTCCCACTGCCCAAGGGAACATAATGTTCTCATCATGGTGTAAATAAAACCAAAAGGGGTTCACATCTCCACCTCAAGCACTGCAAAGTAACAGTGATGAGAAATGAGAAAGATGTTCTGTGAAATCCATCGTGACAAAACTGCACATTCCCACCTTCTGTACCATCAGCAACAAGGGAGAAGTGAGCAAACCTTGCAGTCCCGGGTGGGAATCGTTTTGGAGTTGTTACGATTGTTGAAGCTGTCAATGCAGTGCTGGAATTTCTTGCTTATGAGAGCCTCGTCTTCCCAGCTGCACTCCGCGTAGGGCAGCCCCATCCACTTGCAGAGGTACTCGGGGTCGTTGGAGGACGTTTTACGACTGCTGGCTGCAAAGGATGTGGAAAGGCCCAAGCCTGAGCAACTGCGGTTCTGCGGCCGAACCACACGCGGCTCCCGAGGGCAGTGGGCACCAGCCCTGCAACCGCAGGACAGGCTGCAGCTAAGGGGAAAAGTTCAGAGGGCCCCAGAAGGCTCCGTTACCTGGGAACTCGGAATGTCCCGGTGCAGACTTGTTGGTCTTCACAGCTGTATTTGGGGACAGGAGAGCGGGGTTAGCAAACTGGCAGCCAGCAGGGGGAGCAGAACGGACACATATTCTCCCCATCACACATTTGAGTAAAAATTCATGCAAACAGGCACAACAGTTTTCCAAGGCCAATTCCCAAAGCAAGTGGGTGCCAACACCTCTGACTGATATTACTGGCACTCTCACTAAGTCCCGTTTTTATTCTTGGTAAGTAATCATGAATTCTAGCACCAAAGAAACCCTGCAGCCTAACCTCATCCTCAACCATAATGTCATGGAAAGTGGTCATCAAAGCAGCCAGGTCTCTACTTCTGCTAACACCTTCATTCCAAAGGACTGAAGCCAAAGAACGGCAGCAGCAGCTATAAATTCAATGTCCCCTTGGATGTGTTATGCTCTACTGCAGGTGAGACTGCCAAGGAACGTGAGGGCAAGTGGCAGTTTTTGCAGATGCTGATCTGCACATCCAGATTTCTAATCTTACAGCATGTGACATCATCCTCATACCCTAGAGATACTGGGGACAAGAGGAAGTCATTCTGCTGTTCTCAGAGATCATAATTCCCAAATTTTACTTTACCCATTTGGAAAGGCATTCTGTTCACTTACCAATCACTCTCTCCACTATTTGATACTGTTTGTTCAACTCTGAAGCTAGCTCTTGCTGGCAATTGAAATATTCCACATCTTCAGGTGATACCTTGGCCAGCCTTGATGAAAAAAAAAAAAAAAAAAGAAACAAAAAAGCACATATAATTCTGTGATGATATAAAATGAGAGCACATATTGAAGATCTGCTATGCTATACCGTTCTGCGAGTCACTGACGTCTCTGGAGCAGTCTACAGCTTATCTGATCTATGTCGTGAAGCTTCTCTAAATTCTTCCCATTACAGGGAACAACTGTCAGAGATGTTCATATTCTCTCCCTGTTACATGGTTCTTTATTCTGCTGTAAGAATCAGTCTCAGAATCAAGCAAGCACAGACAGAAGCTGCTACTCTAAATTCATCAGTTTGGAAAGACACGGTAACTCCCTTTGTGGTTTGGGGAAAAGCAAGAATAAACTGATAAAAAAAGCTTGCATGTAGAATGGCCCGTAATCCCTTCTAGCAAGGCTACCTTGATGCAATCTGCAAAGCAAAATTCCCCAGCCTGCCTGCGACGAGCCCCATTTTCCAGCATAGCTGCCAGTCCAGCTTCTAAGGTTTTGGCTGCCTGAAAGCCTTCATGCCACCTCCTGGGCAAGGTGGACTTAGGAAGCATTTGTTTGTCATCAGCTACCTCAATTATTAAGCCTGGCAATTATTAAGCCGTTAGAATTCTGGATTTCTGCCTCTTCTCTGTCTTTCAGCAATATCACGGCCACAGATATCATTTCTATAAGGGCAAGTTCATCAGCAAAGAAATACAAATCTTGTGCACTGAATTTAGTTGTCTTGGATGAAATACGGCATGCAAGAAGAAATCAAATGGTTTCAGTCCAGACCGTGCAAAGCTCTAGCTAAAAGAGATTCTCTCACGGCCAAATTGCTGGCTGAAGTGAGGCATACCATTGCTTGATCTCCTCCTCTTTTTTCTTGAAGTTTTCTAGTTTTTTCAGGCCTTTCACCTTCTGCTGCTGCAGGGACTCTTCGCTTTCCCACGTGCTATGGATGTAGGACCAGCCTTTCCATTTGATCAGGTACTGCACCTCTCCCTCATCCTTTTCAGGGTCAAAGTCTGCACTCGGATTGCCATTGGCTTCGGTTGCATACACTGTGGTGGAAGCACCAGTGGCTGCAAAACAAATCAGGCTGTGGTTGGTACTTTTGTTAACAAGCACTGGCCATGCACTGCATTAGAGCAGTTACTTTCCAATATATCCTTTGTGGTGGCACCAAGAATATCCTACAGATTCCTCAGCTCTCAGAGGCACACAACAGCTTTCCATACAACAGAATCTTTTTAAATCCATCATAAATGCCTTCTCTTCAAATCTCTCTCAAAGGTCTCTTCAAAATGTTAGAGACCATTCAGTTTTACAAAAACACTTTTGTAAGGGCATGAGAACAAAACATCCACTTTTGTTTTTTTCCCCCATTATTGCTTTGTCAATAGAGCTATGAAACTGACTCTACTGGAAGATCTATTTCATCTGTCAAAGAGAAGCAAGAACTCGCAGAGCAGAGAATGCAGCTTTAAAACGCGTGATGCTAAAAGAAAGCTGCCAAGCACATGAACTTGACATTTAAGTATTTCAAAGCTAGATTTTACAAAAGCTCCTAGAAAACATAAATAAGGGGCAAATAGGAAAGAGTGAAGAACACTGAAATAACCCTGGGCCCCACCAGAGGATTCCAATCTGCTAAAGCATTGCACCAGCTCAAGAGAAACAGAGTGCGTGACTGAAATCAGAAAAGACTTTTTCCAGAACTACGCACCTCCTTTCTTTCCAAGCCTGATGTCCAAGACCTTCTCAATAGTTTCACTGTTGTCCTGTTGTTCATCGGCTCCTTCCCCAGTCATCTCTATCAGGTCATCTGAATCCGTCTCAAAATCATCATCTTCTTTGTAACTGCAAGATGAAAACCAAACTGATAAAAAGTTCTTGACTTCCCCTTACTCAGAAATACACAGAAAATCATAGGATGGAGCATTTATCCTAGGGTGCAGCACCTGCCCAGCACACAAGTTTCTTAAATCCAGCCCTTGTCCCCAAGACACTTCACAAAGAGAGGGACAATCCCTGCAGCAGAAACAATATTAGACCACTTCTACAGCAAAAGTTTCTTTTCTCCAGTACAAGGTAGATTTATACGTAACAGTGAAGGCTGCAGAGCACTGAAAGACTGAATAGGTGCCTACACTGCTCTAGGAACTGTTTCACCTTTGATGAGCGTATAGTCACAGAACAACTCCTTTAAGTGGCTCTGTGCAAGTCTCTCATTAGTTGATTGACAAAAAAAATGGGAAGGAATATTAACAAATGGATGCTTTCCTTCTGCCATGTCTCAATACCCTGTCCCAAGGCACCATTTATCAGCTACTCTCAGATATCTGGTCCACTCTGGTACAGATGCTCTTTCTCATTTATTTTAGTTTAAAAGTTTACAATCCTTATCTTCATTTTAGAGTGTTTCAGACATGTTAAGCAAACCTCCTCAAATTTCTCTAAGACAGACCAGTAAATATTCCCTTCTTTACAGATGGCAAAACCATATATAGAGAAATCAGGTGTTAGTAGCATGAATGTGTCCAAACAACCACATCTCAGTCCACGGGTATTTACAGGACAGAGCAGGGTGTCTCTTCTGGGTCACACGGGGCATTCAGCAGATTCAGCAACGAATTTAGCCTGTGACCTCTTCCCCAGCCCATGAGCACTCATCACATTCAACCCCAACCTTCTGGGTACCTGACGTTTTTGGCTGCTCTTCGTCGAGTTTGTCTCTTGGGAGTCTCATCATCTTCATCATCGTCGTCATCTTCAGATGAGTCTGGTTTCTTTCTCTTCTTCCCACGTTGGGGTTTGTGAGGCTTTTTAACACTGGTTTTGGCCACTGTTCTAAAATAAGCAGTAATAAAAAGCTAGTGTAGTGTTTTTTACACAAAGGTACATTTTAACAAGTCTTCCAGAATGAATGAATCTCAAATATTACGTGTTCAGAGATTTAGTCTCGTCTACCTACTATGGAAAGCACCGCACCATTCACTGGAGCATGAAATGATAAGTGAGAGAGCAACAAGCTCCACTGACTCATCATCAAGAGGAAGATCAAAGAAAAAGGCTCTCTAGAGCAAGAGAGTGTCCTTCCACCCAATACTAAAGACATCTGGAGTAGGACAGATTGAACCAACCACTCCTTACCTCCTTTGGGCAGGTCTTCTTGCTTTAACCTTCTTGGGTTCAGGCTCACTCTCTGCACTGGTACCTTGCTCCCCTCCATCTTCATCCTCTTCTTCACCAGACACCTCTCTTTTCCATTTATTTCTACAATCAGAAACAAGCCATTATACAAAACTGCTTGGCTAAGTAGATATCGAAGCTAACATTAGCAAGCCATAAATATGGGGGAAAACTCAGCACTGCAGTC
>JAUBOD010000064.1:867801-904251 GCA_032353885.1 Nothura maculosa
TTGGCAGTAAATGCAGTTCCTATAACAGGATATGCGGCCTAGCTGTACTACTTATTTTTCATTTCCACTTACGCATTTCTGAGATGAGCTGGAAACATCTTACAGGTGGTTTCTACACGGACAGATAGTATGTCTGGAAAGTGCTAAGCTTTCACTTGGGGAGGTCAAGCTCCAAAATGCACACAAATGTGATGGGCCTTGTAACATTGAAAACAGAGCAGGAAAGTTCATGCCATCTAACTGTGCAATCAAAGTTCCAAGGTTTGAAGCCAAATCACTCTATGATCAGTGGAAGGAAGCAGGTCCCTTCAATTTCAGGCAGAAATGAGAGCAAAGTTTGAGCTCCCAAATAACCTTTGAAGGAGTTATTCCTCTCCCCGAGAGATTACTCCCCTTGCCTAGAAGGGTTCAGTGTTTCCATAGCCCTCATTGCCCTTGATCTCCCTTGTTTAGTACTAGTCATACAAAGCTGGATGACAAAATTCAAATGACAATTGACAGGAGAAAGGCAGCTGGACTACGTGCCAAGTTGTCGTGTTTTAAGACTTCTCCAGCAGGCAGCCTGAGGTTCTCTTAAGTTCACTTTAGCACTCAGAAAAACTAAAAAGCACTTAGGAGATGGAAAAGGAAGTAAAATGTGACTGTAAAATACATCCATCTGCAGATCTACATTCATACTTCAGGTTTAATCATTCAAAATACTGAAAATACGGAAAAAATTTATTTTACAAGCTTTCCATATCGACAATGGAAACACTCCCTCAAACACCACGCAACTTTTCTGCAAAATAAAATAAAGCGAGACCTCTCAAACCCCTCTCTCCCTAGAAACTTACGTTTTTTTCATTTGCTTCTGGCCTCTTCTTTTGGGGCTCTCATTTTCAGATTCGCTACTTGCCTTTAATTGGAAAGACAAAAAAAAAAAGAAAAAAGTCAGGCTGTGGGTGTCACTGGGGACCGTGTCCTGAAGGAAGGCCGAGCTCGTGCGCACCGGGCGGCAGGGCCGACACAACGGCTTCTGCACGGCGAGGAAAAGGAGGCGCCCCAAGGTTGGAAGCCCCTTGAACAGCCTCTGTGCTGGAGCCACGAGCCTGGCTGCGACTCGTGTGTGTCAGGACGGACCGGTGGCCACTGCAACCGCAGGCCCGGCCACACAGGGAGGCTGCCCTCCCTCCAGCACCGCAGCCCCCAGGACCACAAACATGCAGCTGGATCCAACCCACCAGACCCCGCACGCTCAGGTCCGCGGGCTCAGTCCTTCCTAGCTCTTCTTGCAACATAAAGCAACATAAAATTTGGCATTATTGAGAAAACGGCAGCATGACTTTGTGCTTTTGGGCTATTTGGTACTTTCCCACTTTCTGGAATTACTGTAAGGTTAAAGGCTCAGTGATGTTGTAAGGCTTTTGAAAGCATTCCCATGAACACTCATAGTACGATCAGTATGATTCCTGCACTGTTTTAATTATTATTACTACAATTACTTTTTTAGGTCTGTGATTGCAGAAGGCCTCACTTTTGCAGTCAAACACACACATTAAAATCTACACTTTTGTTAAAGAAACTTCTCGTAAGACAGGAAATTTTTATCAGAAGGACATTACTGTTTTCAGTTTGCTGTGGAACAGAAACTTTTCTCCTGTTTTCTCCTTTTCTAGAAAAAATAGATAAATTCACTTTGAACTGTATTGTCTTGTTTCTAACCTCCACAAATCAAGTTTCTCTGGCTTAATACATAGAAATATTTCAACTACTTGCTGCAGTATTTTAAATGTAGATGTCACTAACTGTAGGGGCTGAGATAATAAAATCTTGGAGACAACTCCATTTTTTTTTTTAAATAAAAACTAGTCACTCGTGAAAACAATTTATCATAGCTATAATTCTCCTACACAAACAGATGACTTCTCCTGATATACCTGCTGTAGAAAACACAGGGAAAAGAGCCAAAGAAGCCCACACGAGATATCTGAAACAGTATTAGAATGATAGAAACAGTCTCAATGACTGCTTGCTCTAGGCATCTTGCTCATTTCAAAGTCTTCGGATTATTCTTTATTGCTTTTATATTTATATTACTTCTTGCTGCAGAATTCGGAAAGCCACCAGCAGTGACCCTCGCTTTAGCTCTGAGATCATGTCCATCATTCCCTCACTGGCCCTTCACTTTGCATGTCCGGCACTTCCACTCATCCTCCTTGGAACAACGGGGCAAATTTACAACCTAGAATGGCTAATACACAAATACAGCGTCCTGGTGTAAGCTGCAATGCTGCCAGGAAAGCCCAAGTGCTGGGGAGACAGCCCCTATGCTTATATATTTTTCCTGAATCCCTCATTTCCATTTCCCTGCTTTCCTTTCACTGCTGCAAATTCCGTTCTTGCTTCTATCAGTGTTTCTATCAAACCAAGCTGAAGCACCGAAGACACATTAGACTAAAATCATCTATTTTTCTGCTCTCTTAGATCAAGTGTCCAGGAAGCAAATGACTGGCTAATAATTGTGAGAGTCTCACCTCTACATCATAACAGAAGCCTCCCACAGGCTTCATTTTTAAACAGCAACATTCTGCACTCCTCAATTTTCTCTCAATCTCTCAGGCACTTTCCGCAGCATGCTCCTTTGCCACTCAAGTTTTGGGGTATTTTTCAAGAGCTGTTCCTCAATGCACGTTCTCTTTTTGCTGTCTTTTGGCAAATCGTGAGTAATGGGAGATAGATTTTCTTCTGCGTCAGAGAAGATCAGATTTGGACAACGCCAAATATGACTCTTGGGTGATTCCTGAAACTCTGGCATCATCTCTTTGCCAAAAATCCCCCTTTTCAGGGTTTGAGCATTCCCATTCCTGACCCGTGCAATTCTTCTTGCTCGTCACTGTTTCTGCATAGCAGATGTTCATCTCCTAGCACCTAATCATCTTTTCCTCATTCTTTCCGTCTTGCACAGAAAGAACTTGTGACTCCAGCTCAGCTGCCTTCAGCTGTGCTTTCAAAGGCATCGCTGTGTCTTTTGGCCGTGCGTCAAGTCCGTCTCTGATGACGGAGCCAGCCCGTGGCCTGAGCCATGTGCCTGCCCGGTGCTCCCGCATCCCGCCGCGGGGCTGCTGGGAATTGCATGAGGCTCCCGCTCGCTTCTCCTGGATGGCCCCTCCTGGCACACAGGCCTGGAGCAGCCAGGCTCCAGCCCGGAGCGGGAAGCAGCTTCCTACCACTTTACATATACAAAATAATGAGGGAGAAAGCACAAGTGCATTTCAGCAACCTCTTAATTCCCCTGGAGTCCACGTTTCAGGACTGCAGAACTGACGTGCTCGAATCAGCCCCAGGGGTATCTGCACCTCCGCCCGGGATTGCACAGCACAAAGAGCTTGGGCTTTTAACGCCCCTTTATCAGCATAAACCCACAAGCTCTGGCGAATTCCTCCATGAAGGAAGTGGAGCTGACAGCCAGCTGCAGAGCTCCCCTGGCAGCTGCCTGCAGCACTGGGGACGCAGAGCCAGCCCAGGTGCCTTGTGTTTCAACAGGGCCACCTCCCAAGGCCACCACCCCCATGACACCAGCTAAGCTGACAACACCCTGCCGGGCTCCACCAGGGGTTTGGCCAGCTCGGCCAGAGGCTCCTCAAGGTTCATTGCTCCTGGGACCTGCACGTCAACACTGGCCAAACCGCCCGTTGGAGGAAGTTGGCTCTGCTTTCCCAGCTCCAAATTCCCCTCCTGGGCCGAGCCCCTTGCAAGCTGACCATGAAAATGCCCAACTTACCCCAGGCCGCTCTCCTGGCTGGGTAAGGACTAGCTCTTCATGATGAACTTCCCACAGCTCCAGTCCAAGGAGCTCCTCTCTCCATTTGACTCCTCCTGCCACCTAATTTACTAGTTCTCTCTCCCAGCATTTAAAGTAACAACCTTTTACTAAATGAGTAACATATTTTGCCATGGACCAATACTATGCAATGCTGTGTCTGTGCTGAGAAACATAGAGCAGCAACTTGAAAATCTCTGGTCCTACAGTTTGCCCAAAGGCATTTTCTGGGCTCAAAGGTGCCCCAAAGAGGACATAAGGAGGCTCAAGCCCATGGCTCAGTGCAGGGAGGTCTATTGCACCCACACTGCAGCCTAGGAGAGAGAAAAACTTGCTAGAACAGAGCCAAGACCTCGTTTCCAGCTAAGGTCAAAATAAGAGTTTGTTCATTTCAGGCTCAACTGAGATGAGAGTCTAGAGCCAGCGCTGGGAAAGAATGAAGGTCCTTCAATTGCTCTCCTGTTCTTTGAGCTCTGGGAGTCCTCTGGGTCTGGTGAAGGGGCTGTTTGTGACTGCATCAGAAATGCAGGAAGATCTTAACTCATCAGGTTAATTTTCTTTTATCTTTTCTCCCCTAGTTATATTGGAATCACTTGAATTTTCAGCAAAGAGGTGAAAGAGAGCATTAATAAAAATCCACAAGGGTGTTCTGTGAGCACCTCTGACACTTGACACGTGGCCTTTCTTTCACAGAACAGATGCACTTTGCAATTTCTTACTCATTCCAACCACAAATCATGCCTTTTATGGCCAAAAAGATTATGCCCACTCTGGGCACAGTTATTTCTTGACTACCTCAGAATATCCCGATTCTGAGGGCACCTGCTCTGAGTATCTCACTTCCCCTTTCTAAAACCTCACACTGATTGACAGCAAAAAGAGAAAGGCAGGGGCAAGTACTGTTTTTACTGAAAACTCACATGTGCTCCAGTTCCTGGAGACACCTCCAGTCTTCTGAAAAAAAAGCCTGACCTAACTCACATGCAGTGCTGCCCTTTCACTTCCCTTTCCTAGCCCACACCTCAGCACTGATTAGAAGTTTTCACTCTGATTGCTGCTTGCACAACACATCAGGTGGCCTCGGGACAGGTCCCAGGAGGCCATTTCAAACACAGACGTGACCCTGCCTAAATTCAGCCCCTAAAATGGGCCACCACCACCCATGCACACGCAGGCAACAACCCCGAGCACAGCAAGTCGGTGGGAGGGTCGAAAGGCTGCAGCTCGGGTTGCTGCTCTTCCCCAGGACTGCAGGGAATTATTAGGGAAGCAGGTAAAAGCTCCTAGACTCCGTGCTGGAAGTCCCAAACGGCAAGTGCCAAGAGCGCTGAGGCCCAGCTTAACCCTGGCAGGTAGGACCAGCCTAACCGGCTGGCAGGGCTGCCCCAGCCCTGGGCTCCTGACTCGTCGCACCCTCCACCACGCTCTGCTGCAGATGGGAGTCGCCCTATGGGGATCAGTCAGTGCTGTGTTGGGGACAGAGATGGACAGGGGACCAATCCGGTCAGAGATGTTACTGTCTTAGCTTTACATCTCTTGATAGTGGAATTGGTTTTGTTCAAAGGATTTTTTTTGTTTTTTACAATATTGTGTGGTATAGCAAAGTTTTTACATCGCAGATTTTTTTTTTAATTTTATCGTACCTTAAATAGTAAGAAATAAAGATATTGAAAAAGAAAACAACATTTGCAAAACCACGTAATATTGTAAAACAAAAAAAGCCGGGACTTACCTGAGCCCCCTAGAGGGCACCCGGGTCTGCAGCGGAGGCCTGGCGGGGGTTTGACATCGCCAGCACAGTGCATGCTGCGGCATCGCACACTGAGGCGGCCAGCGAGTCTGGGCTTTGCCGAACTTGAAAAGGAAAACAAAAGCTCCGTCAATGAGGTGCTCCAAGCCCCCTCCTAACCTGCTGCTCTGCGGGACGTCCAGCACAGGAGTCTGGGCCGAGGGGGACCTGGGTGGTGGCACCATGGGTGACATTTGCCTGAAGGATAAAGCACCGGAGCAAGGAGCTGGAAACGGAGATTCTGCTCCTGGGTTCGGCACAAAACTCTGGCCAGGTCAGGTCCACGTTTACAAACCTGTGTGTGCAACTGTGAGGCATCCAAACGTGTGTTTTGGCACCGAAGAGCAAATAGCCGGATCCCCAGGGAGCACCGCTGTGCTCCTGCTCCTCTGAAAACCTGGCTATTTTCAGATCCCCAACTGCACGTTTTTGTGCCTACCTTTAAATCCCAAGCTGTAAAAACTAAGCCCCTCTCTAGCTTATTTTGCCTCCTCTGTAAGTACTCAGCCTTCCTGCAGTTCTGCACATGCAAAGTTCTACGCACAAAGTCTGCAATATGTAAAAAGGAGGTAGCTAACCAGAAAAAGAGTTCTGATAAATGGAATTATTGACAGATCTTTCTGCCAGGTCCTAACAACTCACATTCAGTTGAAGAACAAAATACTCCCAACATTCAACCAAAGAAAAGTGACAGTCCATAAAGCTGCACACACACACGAATGCATTTATCACTGTGATCCACTCTAGGATGGGCAGCAGTGACTGGTTTATTGCTGTGAGCTGTTTCTGGGAAATTTCCTTGATTCCTGGTTGGATTCTTTTACACAGACTCATTCTCTCCAGGAGGTGTTTCTACAGCAGAGCATGACTTGCATTAAGCCCCATTCCAGCAAGCAGGCCAGTGCATGCAGAGCTCGGAGCTCACACAGGGTCCCACCAACTCCAGAGGTGTCAGGCCAACTGGATCCAACTGTGGGACCAGGACCTCCAACATCCATGAACCAGGCTAGCACTCAGTGTTTACACGGTGATGCAGATGACAACTGCCTTTGCTTTTTGGGTGCTTTTGTTTTTATATGTTCAGCAATCCCTCATCTTTTTTTTTTTCTTACCTCATCTTTTATATTAAATCGCGACGGTTCTTGTCTGCTTCGGTTTGACCTCCTAACCCCATAAACATCAGGATATTCTTCCCACATCTGCAAAATAAACAGACCATCAGAAGGCCTGCTTCACCCCAATTATTTCTGTCACTTTAGAGAGGTTTGATGGTGAGTTTCTGAAAAAATCAATGCAGAACCATTAGAGAGTTCTAGTAGCAGGGACCAGTAGGCGGGCACTTAAACCTGGCCAAAAACAATTAGAATTGTTTTGGACTATTTGGTTGTGTTTTAAAGCAGCATATTTAATCTCAGTATTATTTTTATACTAGTTCATCTTTCTCCCAAGTTACAAAATACTTCCCAGCTCCTTCAGGCTGAAGGAGAGGGTACTGAAACACCCCGACTCTGCAGGCAACATTTAAATGGAGAAGTTAAGGAGGCGACATCCTGCACACGGAATGAATGGACCCACCAACACGGACGGATGATCCGCTGTCACCAACTGCTTTCACCCCGATCTCTTTTCCTTATGAAAAACCCCATCAGCTACCCCAGGAGCACAGTGACATATGGTCACTAGCAGCAAGCTGGTGAGCAACAGAAGGCTGCAGCGCTGTCTGGACCATGGACGGAGCCAGGAACACCCTCCCACCCGTGGTAATGGGGGCAACTGGATTTCTGACTGCCGGGGGGAAGGCAACGATGCCCACTGCCCTGGTGGTGCGGCACTTGAGACACAGCCTCTCTGTGAGCCCCATGGCAGCTCCAGTTCAGGAGGGAGTCGCTCTCCAGGTGCTACCCCAGAGCACCTGGAAGCGTCTCGTCCTGGCTCCAGGCAGAGGCTGCTATGCCGCTTTCCTGGAACCAGCTCCTCAGCGCCTGCAGCTGCACTGCTGCATCCCCAACACCAGGAAGGCTCCAGCCCCTGAGGACACCTGCGCTGGCAGCCCCGGCAGGGCCGCCGGGCTCCACAATGCACTGATGTGACTGCAGGTTGGCCGTGCAGAGCACCAGGACGCGCAGAGCCGGCTCCTGGCAGCAGCCAGGCTCTGAAAACCACCTTTGGATAACGCAGTGGGTACAAAAACATGCATCTGTTCTGTGGATGGACAGGAGAAGACAAGAATTGATGACCTGAGGGACATGAATGGAGAGCTGTGTTGCGGGCACAGGACATCAGCAGCTGTGCAAGGAAATATGAACCACTGACACACCTCTCAGACAATCTCTCTACCCCTCAGGAGAGTTTATCCTCCACAGATCTCTAAATCTATCCCCTCTCCTTCTGCTTTTCCCTCTTCACTGCCTGTGTCTCTGCAAATCACTGCCAGGACAAAGAAATTCAAATATATTATAGATATAGCAGCAACTTGAGGCTGAATGCAAGATGAATGCAAGGCTGCAGTCTGTATTTTTACTGCTACCTCTCTGTTGGGCACACAAGCACAAAAAAAAATAGATTTACAGCTTGTTTATTCCACATCTCAAAGAAAACAAAACCTAAATGTTCCCCAAACCATTTGAAGGGCTGGTTGCTCATCTTTTAAATGGTATGCGCTTCAGATAAGGGATTGACTTCTCTGATAAATGTGAATAGTACCTCACAAATTAACTTGACCTTTATGGGTGTATCTGGACACAAATAAAATATAAACAACATTAACTGCATTGGTTATTCAAGGGGAATGAGTACCAACATGCCTAAGTGATTAGACTCCATTTAGGGAAACACCCAGTAACAAGGAAATTAAGGAAGGGAGCATCTTTCTTATTAGAGGGTGTGCTGACCTTTCCATGTTTCATTCACTCTAATTACCACCCTACGTATGGATGCACTTCCTCATGGGGTAAATTTAACCTCTGTTGTCAGGGACATGGCCTTAGAAGCTCACAGAGAAAAAGACAACTTCCTTCGGTCCCCAATTACTAGCAATAAAACAGAAATTTCAATGCTGCATACCCACAACTCCCTGACAATGCATTCGTCCTTGCCTGCATGAACATGGGAGATTTAGCATGACCTGAGCAGGCAGCCTACGGATTTCTACAGGGGAGAACTATAGTTGCTAGTAGCCAAAATCCTTTACTTGCGCCTTGCAGGTATCTGGGGAACCTAGGCTTAAATCACTGCTCTTCTCAGTCTCAACATACATAGCAACTTTCTCAAAAATCTCACTCATGAACCAGCTGCAAACCACAGCTGAGAGGACAAGGATTGCTACATAGCACAAGCCAAACAGAACTGACCTAACCTGATCTCCCTCTGCTCCACCTAAATTCAGCTCATGGAGTTCCTATTTCCAAATGGACATTTGGGTTCGTCTCCCCCACGCTGCACTGCACCATGTTACTCAGCTGCCTCCATCTCTCAAGCAAAGGAGGTGACCATGGCCCAGCTTCTGCCCTGGGAGCTGCAACACCAGACAAGAAGACACCACGCACATTAGATGCTACAATCCCTTTTTCCCCCCGCCCCATAACAGCATGTGCATGGTGAACCTAACAGATGATTGGGACATGAGGGGCCCTAGGAATGAAGAATGACTGTTCTAGATATCATTAGTAAAAATCTTTTTTTTTTTTTTAAAAAAAAACAGGTAGTGATGGAAACAAAGCAAACTGATGCCCAGACATGCATATTCTTGGTTATATTCCATGAGGAAGCCTGATTACTCCTAAGGGAGAGGAGAAACAGGAGAGACATATGGAAGGAGAGGGATAGGGCGAATTGACAAAACCAGTGACAGGGAGGCCCCTGTCTCTCCTCACACCGCTCAGCCCCATCTCTACCTGGAAAACTGTCAGGTCAGTGAACGCACACAAGCTCCCTCCTGCTCAAAAAACCATCAATGGACTAAGGAGCAACCTGGGGAAGCCAGAGCAGGAGGCTCTTGGTCTGCGTGCATTCAACAAGGCAGCAAAATGGTCATGAAGTCAAAAACGTTTTGGTTAACCTGCTTGGTTTTTTTATTATTTTTTCCTTCTGTTATTCTGCCTTTCCTTGTGGGCAGAGGGGTAGGTAGCACACAGCTATGCAGAGCAGCAGGGGCAATACCTTTTTAACATCTGCTATCCTTTCCTTCTTAGAGGCCGGTTTTTCTTTGGTTTCAGGAGGGGTCTGCTGGGATTTGGAACCCGTTGATTCGCTTTCAGATTCAGACTGACTTTCGGAGGACTCGGAGCTGCTGTTGGACTCGCTGCCCTGCTCGCTGCCCTGCTCGCTTTCAGACTGGCTCGCAGAGTCAGAGCCAGAGGCTTCTTCGGATGCCGAGTGACTGATGGTAGAGAGAGAAGAGATTACATTTTAACTGCACTGCCCCAGCTTCGACACACGCAGCGAGCAAACCTGCATCGCACCCAGGTACAACGACAGGCTTGGAGTAACCTACGTGGATGGGTTACTCGCATGGCCCAGCGCAAACACCCATCTGCAGATGAGATTCCTTCCCAGGCCAGGACAAGGAATGAGCAAAGCCTCCGCTCCTACACCTCCTGCTCACCAGCGAGTGCAGCAGGAGGGCTGGTACCATGAGAAGCAGCATTAACAGCACGGCCTGCACAGGACCTCCTGGGAGGAACCGTCTTGCTTGGCGTAAGAAAAGCGATGTTTGCTGGGGCTGGAGGGCTTCCCAGTAAGGGCGAGCACTCGCTCTGGTGCAGTGCTCCCCCACCTCAAGAGAGCCACGATCAGGGCTCCAACCAACCCAACCTCCTGCTTGGAAAGTAGCCAGCACCAAGTATCATGTGCATAATGGTACACATGGGTAAATAACACATTCCTTGCAGAAAAAGATGAATACGGCAACAGAACAGCGGAGAGGAACTTGTGTGAGCACACAGGTGAGTTTCTGTTGCAAAGGCTGTCCCAGTGCTGTGAAGACTGTGTTTCTTACAGTGTGCAAAAACAGAGCTGAACATCAACTAGGTATATTTTCCTTAGATTTGATGTTAAAATAGGTTAATGTTCAGAATATATTCACATACATAGTCAAAATTCCAGTTTCTCAGCAAAACAAAACAAATGGAGGTCAAGCTCTTTCTGAAGTGACCTATTCTTTTAGGTGGCCAGAACACTCCGGTTACCTTTGACCAGTCTCTCCAACAGCATACATTCTTATTCCATTTAAAATCCCACTAAAATGGAAAATTCATTACAACACACAACCTACAAGCTCATAAAGAAAATGAGAAGTTGCAACACAAATCCAATAGTGACACAAGAACTAACAAGGAGTGCAGCAATAATGAGACTGTAAACATCCTGAACAAGGAGCATTTCTTTTCAAGATACCTTGCAGCTAGGTACTCTCATACAAAGAATACACTGTAAATACAACATCATGAAAAGAAGAGGCAGAAAATTTTCATCAGGAAAGTAGATTTTTAATATTTTGCCTTTTATACAAGAGTAACAAAAAGGCAGCAGTTCTACCCGTTTTTTACAGCTCATGAAAAAAAGTCAAAGTATAATTACATTAAAAATGCACAAGCCAACGTACGTAGTGTAGACATCACTGATACAGTCAAACAGTATTTTAAATATACACACATGCAAACAGGACTAATGTAGCCCACGGGAGGAAACCTTGTGCTTCCAGATCAAAAACCCCCGATTCTCTCCGCATGGGCGGTTCTTCCTGCGGAAGGAGGCCGCGGAAGGGCGGAATGGGCGCGGGCCGCCCCGTGCCGCAGGGCTGCGCTTCCCGCCGCGGCGGGCAGAGGGCAGCAGCCGCGCGGGCGCCGCCGCCGCAGCCAGGAATCCCTGGGCGCGCAGCCAGGCTCCCGGCCGCCATTTCACGGCGCCTGCTCTTCCACCATCTTATGGCGTCGTCGCTGCGCGGGCTGCGTCTGCTCGTGACTCCCAAAATGGAAGGACTTTGCAAGGAGGGAGGGGGGAAGGCGGGCTGCAAGTTAATATCTCACGATTTGAAGCAACAGAAGGGATGTTTCCTCAGCAGAGCTGGGATGAGCTGTCTCTGCTGCCTTGCCTTGCCCTGCTTTCCCACCAAAGGCACAGAGGCTTCACGCTGCTCTCTCCTAGAAGAGCTGGGAAACCAAGTTAAACAGCTGCTGCTCCAGGCCTTGCTGTATACGATGCGTGTCCCACATTTACCACACAAAGCAGGGGCAGTGTGGCGCTCCACGATGTGTCCCATTGCTCCAGCCTTCTCACTGGCTTTTGGCTTCTTCTCCATTTGGCTCCCATGCTCGTGCACCAGAGCCCTTTGCAGCCCAACTCTCTCCTCACTATCAGCCACCTATGTCTCCCGCCAGCACCAGCAACGCTCTCCCCACCCGCTCACCTCTCCCAGACAGGTCTACCTTCATGTTTCCACTGAATGCATCCATGAATCTGCTGATGCTTGCCCTCAGTGCCACTCAGACACCTTATTTTGTGACCGAGGCTGCTTTACATCCACTTAAGTGCTGAAGCTTTTTTACTGTTCAATTTTCAAGCTTTAAAATGGAAGGGCTTTTGTTAGGAAACACTGTCACAACATTCAAGGAAATGAAACCTCCCTAGCTCTCGGAAACACTGCTTCCATGGGAAGCGGGACAGGTTCCACACTGCCCCAAGCAGGTTCCATATGCCACCTGCCATCCCATTGCACATCAGGATGAGGAGCTGACCTTCATGAAAATACGGGAACTGGAGACGTCCAACCTTTTCCTGTTGGGATGCCCAGTGGCAGAACCAGGCTGTGCTTGAATCACACTGGCGTCCCATAGTCCAAAAGCTGAGGTTCTCCACCAGATGCACGAAAGAAGAAAATACTTTTTCTTCAAGTAGATTTATTGGCAATAGCTGGAAGAAATTACAACACAGCCTAGACTTAGGCCAGACCCGCACTGGCAGCGTTTGTTTAAAGGTTGAACAGTCATTATTGGTCTCCTCCCACTTGGGAGCTCTTTGTTTCCCACAGTCCTAAGCTTTATTACAGTCTTTATGCACATGAATAGCCATTATTCACAGGTATTATTCACAGCATAGCTGGGTACTGCCATTACTCTCTTTTCTAGATGTGAATTATTTCATCTGAAAATAGGGTCATTTCTCTACTGACAGATCACACACATATCTGCATGGACAAACATATATGAACTTATAGGGAAGGAACTGTAGCTGGAAAAATGGTATGTCCTTTGGAAGGCTATTACAAATAATTCCTTCTGTTAAAACCTTAAAAATTCTGTTAAGGAGATAAAAGTATATTTGTTTACTTCTTGAAACCCATGCAAATAAATAAGCATAATTTTACAAAATGTCATTTTTAAATATCACTGAGACTATCAGAAAGTCTTTCTACCTGCCAGTAAGGTAGCAAGGTTTAGCAATATTACACACAAAATCAATCCTTACCGTTGTATGTAACCATAAATTTAGCCCATTTCTAAGCCCATTTTTGCAACACGCTCTGTTTTAATGACCTTAATTTAATTTCTAAAAAAGATATACTTTCAACTAAACTCTAAGCTCGTATATCTCAAGAAAAACCATGTTTAACCAACCCAACACTCTCCAGATTTGACCAAGAAAAAACACCCACAAACACCAACAAGTTGTTAGTCCATTGGTAACTCCCTTATGAAAGTGAGAAACTCCCATAAAAATTCAGATCTGCCAAGACTCAGCAAAACATGTTCCCATTGTTTAAGAGAAGTACTTCAGGCTATAATTCTGTTTTAATTAAGCAGCGGCTCCTGCCTTCAGTAAAAAATAAATTACTAAGAAGGAAACACTCCTTCCAAGAAATAACTAGCTGAATGGTAGTGATAAGACCCTTTGCAATCAGGCATCTAAGCTGCCAAAGCAATTGCCACGTGCCTGGAGCCTCCTGCATTAGCATTTAATATTTCACATGTGAATAATATGATTTCATTTTGTAAGAGATCTTCCTTGTTAACAGCAACAGAACGTTTTACAAGCTCTTAAGAAGCAAGCAGAAACGGTAGCATGTTTTCAGGAGATGACAGAGAAGCTGGAGACCCTCAAAAAATGATCAGAAGTATGTTGCTGGAACTAAGAGTTGGGAAATGGAAGAGCATTCCAGTTGAATTTTTACAACTCTGACTTTTTATAGGCAGATCCTGATTTCAGCCAGCAGAATAAGGGTATATTAACAGCCCAAGATCTTCCTACAAACCAAGAGCAACCCAGCTTTAGAAATTGTTGCTCACGTCCCACATCACTGTTCCGGATCCCAGCAGCAATGCTCTGCTGGGCTTTGCAACCTGAGTTGGAAATCCCCATGGATGGAACAGCCTTCAGGGCAGACTCCAAAGGGTCTTTGGCGCAGATTCCCTGAGCCAGATAGTATCTGAAACCAAGGTTACTCTTCCCCTCAAGCAAATACAGATCTAACCTTTATGCAACACAGACAAAGCTTCACATACCCTGTGGAAAACTGATACCCAGCTGTCGGTGGGCATCTCAGCTTGCTGCCACTAACTGGACTGGCCTCATCCATCCACCTTCACAACCCATCCTGCAGTTCACACCTGCTGCTGGCACCACTGCTCACTGGACTCTTCCACAAACCACTTGAACTTACCAACATATCTGCAGAAGAGCCCAGAAAAACTGAAGAGGGGCTTCCTGCTGGCTTAGCAAGCACGGCTGGTGCAGACCAAAACAGAGAGAGGAGCTTTGGAGGACGTGGGAAGGGAGGCAAGACCTCCATTTCTGGCCAGCAGCAGCTCAGCTAGTCACCTTGGGTCCACAGCACCAGGGAAACCTGCTGTCAGTAACAGGATTAAGAAATCTGCTGCAGACTGGGGAGTCTTGCCTGATGTGTGGCAACCTTTGGCAGAAGCACAGGGCCACCTGCTAGCCACAATGCTATTTTAAAATTGCAGGTAAACCCATCAGATTTGCTAGTTGTTCGTAATTACTAGTTACTTACTGACGAGGAATGCAGCAGTGGGCAGCTGACACTGCCTGAAGTGAACAGAAGGGTTCCCTTTACCCAGACATAAAGGTTTCAGGTCAGCCGTAGCTGCCAGATCCAGCACTACCAGGACAAGGGCCTTCTTGTTTCCCTACAGCTCTTCAGCAAAGGCTGCAGCTTCACCTGTCCACCAGTGGCACCATCCTTGGAAACGATCCTGGATTTGTTTCAAAGCAAGGATCAGCCAAGTTAGTGTAGACCACAAACTTCAAACCATTTCACCATATTTATGCTCCCAAAATGACCAAGACTTGAACTGCTGTATAAGAAAAGAGGCAGTGAGGAGCCCGAGGAAAGCTAACCCAGTGACCCACCTGGATCCCACACAGCTTTCACATTTCATTTGAGGCAAGTCTAGCAGACTTACGTGACATTCCCTATTACATGGAAATACATCTACAATTTACTGAAAACAAATATCATCAGTTAATGCTGACATGAATGAAACACACAGTAGCAATGGAAAACCTCCCAACTATGAAAACCTTATCTCTAAGCTAAAAAAGCAACCGAGAGGAACAGCAGACTAGTTCTGACTGCAGATCCCTCAACGAAACAGGGATAACACTGGGACAACACAGAAATGAGAGTTTCAGGACAGCTTGCGGACAAAGACAGGAGCTAAGTGGATACTACAGGCTAGAATTGACTTCAGGCAGGTTTGAAGCAGGTCTCCAACTCTGAATGTGCACAATGCATACATGCAATCCGGCCAAACCTGGGCTGGCAAAGGGCACAAATAACTCCCAAGATTACAAGGTCGCTTCTACTAGATATCCAACATGCCCTTTAAGGGACAGAGATTAAAAGGGGGGAGGGCAGGGGCAGAAAAGTATTTCCCCAGCCCTATTTTCTGGGATCAGTAATTTTCCTCTGAAATCTACAAGTGGAGACAGAGAGTTACCATGGAAAACATACAGGTTTTCCACCTAAAGATCACAACCCCTGCTTGCAAAATGTGCGATAATTACATTTATACAGCAATAAAAGCAGTAGGGCAGTGGTGCTGCTGTAACAGGGAAGGGATTAGGCACTCAGCAGGTATGTTATCTAAATAACCATCTGAATTAGTCTGTGCCAGCTTCAAGTCAAACTCAAGAGGACTGGAAGGGGAGGAGGTAAAGGGAAATTTTCACTCATGTTTCAGCCAACACCACTGCTGTCTCCAGCACAGAATCTCTGAATTCCAAAGGCAGGGCAATTCCTGAGCAGTGAGCTAAATATATCCTCCGCGGCTCTGCTGCAGCTCCCTGTAAAGCATCCTGGACTCCCTTGAATGACAAGCATTTTCCAAGGTATTTTTCCACTACAAAGACACCACACTACGCTTGCATAATAAAGCAAAACCAACAGTTCATTCAAGAGTAGGAGGACGGGCTCTCTCCCTCTTCTCTGTGAGCCAGAGGCTGAAAATGCCTGGGAAGTTTAGCAGGAGAAGCAAAAATGAAGAATCCAGCGCAGTGACAGGAGTCAAACCCTGCCTGCTTGCTGAAGGAGCAGCACTGCAGGGCTGCAAAGGCAGCACCCTTCCCCTCTCCCTCTGTGAAAGGGCAGCACAGTTGCAGCAATCAGGACTTTAGAAAGGGCATATCTCTCCCTGCCACTGCCGGGGAATGTGGCCCTGTGTTAGCAGCGCTTTACACTCGCCTCTGCTGAGGGTGACCCCCGCTCCCTCCTGCTGCTCTTCCCACTGCTGAGAGGATCTCATCACCACTAAAGGAAGGAGCACGTCCGCACTCGGCAGCGGAGCAGCGCACGTGTCCCCATAGGGCTGAGATAACGCGGCACAGATTCATTCCATCCCTGGCATTATTCCATGCCCCTCATCCATCCCAACTACAGCCTCTGCTTTGTGACACCCGAGCACAGGCAGGCTGCAGCTCAGCACAAAGCAGCTCTGTGTGCGCTGCCAGCACCAGACTGTGTGCAAGGAACAAGTAGATGCTTCGGGGGAGGCTGGATTGCACTCATGAGCTAGGCTTAAAATAGCACAGAAAGTTCCCCACCCTCCTCTTAACATTTCCTTTGAGCCTCTGTGATTTAATTAAAGAAACATGGTAACACACAAATTTGGGGCCTACAATTATTAACAAAATGTGAATATACAAATTCTTTCCTACTTCCAAATTACTTTAAGGTCAAGAAGAAGGGAACTTGACCTGGCCGGGGGATTTTTTGCCAAGGGACCGTCAAAAGCTGTTTTTAAACAATAGATCAAGGATTGCTCATTAAGTTGTCATTCTACAGGCCATCATGCTGCATTCAAAGCTCTCCAACCAGCATTAGCTCTGCAGTTCCTCCTTGTAGCTGCTCTTACAGCTAACAACAAAACTAACCTGTGAGAAACCCAAATAATCACAGCTTAACATTAAGGAGCCAGGTGAGCTGGAGTGAACAAACTCTTCACATTGCAACAGACCTGCTGATGGCTGGGGTAGAGGTTCCTGAGCAATGAGGTGCTCAGCATCAGTGCCGTGAAGTACTGAACACAGGGCAAAATACTTCACAGAAGCCCTGCCAAGACAAAACCTCCTGTGAGAAGTATACGGCACAACACTAGGAGGGAACCAGATACATATTCTTACCCTTATAGGCCAAGACTAACACACCACACATGCTATGATATGGCTGATCTCAACCCACAGTTAAGTATTAAAGACAAGTCATATATTGAAAACTGTAATTTGGCAGTAGTGCCGCACAAGCAGTGATGAAATAAAAGCTACTGCACATTTGGAAAGACTCATCCTCATATTGTTGCTTATAGATCTTAAAGATGGTCTTGATTCCAAGAAAGAGAGACTAACTGCAGGCCAGGTTTACAGAGGCTTCACTGCAAGTCACTAATGACATGAGTTTTTCACCTACATTATTTTTGGCATCAACTGAAAGGCAGTCTTTGCAAGAACCCCACCACCTGTGCAAAGGGCATTGTCAGGTGACATTTCAGCACAAATCTTTTAATAGAAACACAGTAAAAAAGCCTAGGAGAGACATCACCTCAGTGGGCTAATACATCCTCTGCTCCAGGACCTAATTACATCCCTAATCCAGGCCATTCTCTCCCCCAGCTGCTGTTCTGCTTACATTTATTTTCCTTGAAGGAAAAAATACAGCCAAGACTCTTTCTTCATCCATTATTACCACCCTCCTAAACTGCATTTCAGCTATTGGCAACTGAAGATATCTAAGTGTTTCCTGATCTCCAAAACTCAGCTGCCTGATTTAACAAAGCAACTCTGTCTGCAACAAAGTGGAAAACTAAGGTGGAGTGGGTATATGCACCTCCAGCCATATCAGGAGATGAAATAAATCCTGCCAAGTCCTCCCAGACGAGGTTTGCTTCGGCTTTGTGAAGATCAAGGCAGGCCATGGCATCAGGAGCTCTGGTGCAGACACTACAGGCTGCTCCAAATCCCAGGTGCTTAATGACTTGGCTGGTCACACTGCATCTGCTACTGATATCCTAATCTGCTCCTTAAAACTAGCAGCAAGGAACTCGCATCAAGTCAGACATGCCAAAAATCTCTCATGCTCTGCTAACCCATTAACTCTATGGAGAGTTTTTAGAGAATGGTAGAGAAACATAAAAGCAACGGGGTTGGGACCGGATTTTTCCCCTACAGCTTGAAAGATCAGTATTTAGGCATCCCAGTATTTTCCATGCCCTCCCTGCAGGCAAGCTCAGGGGGGTGCTTTCTTTAATGCAAATTTCATGAATCCGTGTGGTTGTTCTAGACCAAATGCTGAAAGTCACAGGGCTCCACGCACACACAGGGAGGCCCAAGTGCTGTGCCCTAAATACTGCTCCAATCAGCTGGGACATGACCTCGGTCTCACTGCAACACCAAGTCCTCTCCCTGACCTGTGGGAGGATTTGGCTTTGGCTCATATAGGAAGTGGGGGAAGGTTCTGATAAGAAAAACTGTTGCCCTCACAGCAGAGCGATGAGGCGGCAGCCTTGCGGAGAGTGAACGGCAGCTCTAATCTGCAATCTCAGCCACGTCAATTTGTCTTGGCTGAAGGCAGCAATAAATTTAGACAGGAGTGCTGCGAGAGCATGGGGAGCACGTGTGCACACACGTCCAGAGGCACAGCAACGCCCAGGCAAAAACGTACGTTCAGCCACCGGGAAGCCTAAATGGAAGCATTTCTGCTGGGTTACAGAATCACACAGGTGAACTTCTCATTCCCACCTTCCCATTTTTACTCAGGAAAACACAAGTCATACATTTAGAGAACACAAAGAATTGGATTAATCAGCATATAATTTAAAAGGACATGCAGCAGACAATAGCATTTTATAATCTCAGTAAATCTATCTTACTGAGCTTATCTAGCTTCCCTCCTCCCAGATTTGTTTTTTTTTTTAAGATAGCATTATATACATTGCATAAATATGTGGCAGCAATTATACAACAGGAAACAGAAGTTTCAAGTCTCAGACTCACATATATGCAATTAGACAGGACATTTCCTGGAAAGGGTAATGTGAAATGGCAACAAAGCAAAAAAGAACAACAGTCCCCTTTGTGTTCCCTGCACATGACATCATGATTCACTGCATTCCTTGCACATTATTCCTTTTGTGCTGCACTGATCAGGAATTTTCTCTTTTCAAAAAAGCTTCAGGATGATTAAGGGGTTAAAAATTAAAGAAAAAAACTCTTTAAAGTCACCGCTGCACCACTGATGTAAATTGAAGTGTAAAATGTGATTTGTACACAACAGCCACAATAGTAAAAAGGGAAAGAGTGCAGATTGCCAGTTTGGAGGATGAAAAGCTGAAAGTGGCGGTTAGACACATTTTAATAACCGCACTAAGCATTTCCAGTCAGCTCAAATAAATTCAGCAGCGAAAAGCACCAAGTATTTTCCATAAAAAGAGCAAGATCAACTGACTCAACAGTGCCGAAAACCACAACGCTGCAGCACTGGCCAGTTGTCGCAGAAACATGAGGGTGAGCTGAGATTTTTTCTAAAAAGCAAAAAAATAAAAAAGCTTTCTCAGAACAACAAAAAGCACCAAAAATAACTTGATCACTTGCAAATTGCCGCCTCATTTCTCAAAATAGCCGGCGCTCCATGCAAAAAATAGAGGCGCAGTAGCGGCGGCGCCACCGCCGCGGCGCAGGCCGCTGCGCATGTGCTGCCATGACGCGCCGCCCGCCTGGGCCTCCTCCTCCTCCTCCATCATCTCCTCCTCCCCGGCGGCTGCCAAGGCGCACGCAGCCAATGGCCGCCGAGGCGAGGTGGCCTTTGAACTCCCCACCAGCAACTTCCTGCGGCGGCGGGCGCACGCAGCGCAGTGCAGTATGTCTGTCAGCGCTGCGGCACAAAGGAACAGCCATTTTGTGACTGCACTGGACCCGCACCAAAATGCCAGGCGCTGCGGCGCCTTCCCCCTCTCCCTGGTTGACTTGGGGGGCAATAGCCGCTTTGCAAACGCTGCCCGTGGCAGTGGGAGATGCCCCCTGCTTTCAGCAGGGGCTGGGGAGGGCAGGTTTTGTCCCCACACCGCCCTTTCGCTCCCTGCACACACGCTGTCCTCTTTCGCATGTAACTGCGTCTCCATAAAATGGCTGCCACAGAAAACGAGCACTCAGCTCCGTGACGGCTGCAGCACTCGCTGCGGCGGCTGCCCGGTGGAACAACACCCGCCAGACCCCACATCTGCAGCTCCCCGAACAGAAAGTTGCCCAAAATCGCTTCCAGCGGCAGCGTTTTACCCGAGAGCTGCTTCAGGGGCAGACAGCTGGACACCAACAACATGGCTGCGCGCTCAGCCCTGCACCAGGGCTGGAGCAGCATGAGAGCGACCGCCACAAACGACCCAGTCGATCCCAGTAGAAATTCCAGCCATGTATCAACCTCCTCCTCATCCTGTGCAAAGCCTCTACTGCTAGGCTTGGGCGAGTGTTACCTTAACCTCCATTTCAAGCATTTCTGAAGTTTATAGGAGGGCTGCGTCGTGCTTTGTGTATTAAATGCCCTCTGCATCAGCTGCTGTTTAAGAAAATGTTAACAGAGAAGATGCTAGAAAACACACCAAGATTATGTTCAGCTACTTAATGCAAGTCCCACAGACACAGGTGGTGCTTATCAACAACTGCAACATCCCACCCTTTTTATTCTAGGTGGTGGAGACCCAAACTCAGCAGGTTTCAGGTTTACAAAGCCTCACTGCAATAGGTACTACCAGTATAGCATGGGACAGGCATTGCTCTTCATCTGTTACTGTAAAGAGGTAATATCATTTCCCCCCTACAAGAATGCCTCTTTCAAGACAATTCTCAAAGGTGTTTTTGTTTATCCAGCATGTGGGGGTTTGGGGTTTCTGTTTTGAGGCCTGGAAATGTAAGGTCACAATTCCAAGCCTATTCCCCAGTCAGCTGTTATACAGATAGGCATTTCTTCAGCTTTAACACATTTTGTCAGCCCTCTATCTTTTGATTCTCCACCTCCAATCAATAGCAGCACCACTATGCACCTTATCCATCCATTCCCATCACTCAAGCTTTCCAACAAAGGTTGTGGAACGTGATTTCATGCACTTTGAGTTAGTCCCACAACTGGGCAGAAAACTGGCCAGAAGCAGACATCACCACGTGCAGACATCACAGCAACGGTAGAGCAACCTGGTGGCTTTACTTCCTAGAAATCATTTCCCCTACAACTTCAAGGCAACCTCAGGAAGTAAAGCACATTTTACGACATTCACCTGACTCACAACTCGGAAATAAGCCCGACAGGACTCACATATCAATATCCTGTGTTCAGTTGTTCTCACACTTCAGGTGAGTGGATGTCACCCACCACCAGTTCATTCTGAGAAAAAAAATGTGAGGGGAGGGGGGAAGGGGGTAACAGTTCACCTCACACAACAGGTGTCACACATAAATGATCAATTATGTTAAACTCACCCTTTCAATGAAAACAGTGAAATTACACATGGGAGATTATGCAAATATAATACCCCGAGGACAGAAAAACAAAAAAAGCAAAAAGGAAATAAAAGGTATTTTCTGTGGCAATATTACTGTATGTCTCCAATTTCATCTCCTATTTAGCAGTGTTTCAACACCAATAAACTACTTCAATTCAGATTTCCTTAACAAAATATACCTCTTGTTGCTTTTGGTTGAAAATTCACATTTTAAAGAAGTATAAGAACACTTAAATAATCTGAACAACGTTGAATAAAAAAAGTTTTCTTCTTTTCCCAGCTATTTAAGTCTCATTACTTCCAGTAATATAAACCAGCAAGGTTTGAAAATTTGATGCATTTCTTAAACTGCATTATTATACAAGCTCTATGTAGGTGCTGTATATAACGTTTCAACACTCCCAGAAGCCAATTTAGTTAATAAACATTTCACATTAAACAAACTTACCCACATCCACTTTAAGATTTTAAATTTGACTGTAGTTTTAATATGTAGCATATTATATAAGTTTGCTTTTGAAGGTTCCAGTGATTTGATAATGTATAAATATTCCCACAGCATTTAAAATGTGTGTTTAAGATTAAATATTACTGGGCATCAAGAACACATCTGCAAACCTCACACAGTGCATATCTGATACAAAGGGTTTAGGAATCTTTTTATTCATATTGTTAAGAAGTAACTAACAAACACCAGAGGGGGAAAAAAAAGAAAAAAAAAAGAAAAAAGAAATAGGCAATGATTTAATTAAAATTAACAAAATGAGAAAATTTTGCATATTTACAAGCTATAGAATAAAAAACGTATATTTTAGTTTTCCAAATTCTTGTATAAAGCAATCCAGTAAATACTAAACAGGCAATTCAGTAATCACAATTGTGCATTCCTAACAAATGTGTGCATTTTCAGTATTTCATACTTTTCCCATATCATGGTTAAGTTTATAAAAATCTGTAAAGAATCTCATTACTTGACAAAAGTAAATAAAAACACTCCAAGCAAAAATATATTAAACCGTCAGGCAAAGTATTTCAAGTCTCCTATTAACAATCCCATTTTATATTTTATAATATGACATACTATCATCAGCAGGGCAAAGTCTAGTTAAACTGTATCAAAATATTCTAAAATACTGAAACAATATCAAAGTTCCACAAGCTCAAATAAAATTTGAAGTATGGGGTATCAGACAGACAGCCACTTTCCACTTTATATTTTAAAATGAGCTTTTTTTCATTCATGTAACTTTTTCTTGTGTCTATTTACTATAATTTACTACTACAGCAGGCTTCTGTATGGCCCTCAGTTAAAGTTTAGACTTCTGAGATTCTTCAAAGAAAAATTTGCCTTGTATGTAAAATGGTGCAATGCAGCAACGGCTAAACCGACAAGGTCATTTTTCACAGCACAAAAAACCTAAAAACTGAAATTCCAAAGCTGGAAAAACATAATACAGAGGAAAGGGCTCTCCCGAATAAAGGTACATTACCTTTTGACTATGACATGGGCCCTTAAGTCACAACACAACTTTCAGAAATTGCTACCAAAAAAAATTAGGGTGTGGCATGCTAACAATCTCAAGGTCATTCCTTAAAAAGGAAACAAAATCAGTAAAATGTTTTGTATTAAGCACCGACAGTAACCCCAGGCTGTCAAAGTAAACAGGGTATTCACAGGTTTTACCAAAAAAAAAGTTGATAGATCATACCTCGATGCATTGCTGTGGACTGAACCCTCCTCTCCTTGGCTTTTGTCCTTATTTCTCATCATCTTTTTATTCTTAAATATTGGGAGGGGGGTCAGGGGTGTCTGTTTGCTTTGAAGTCCTGTGCCCAGGTATTTACTGTCAAAAGTTGAAAGAAAGGTAAGGTCCCAGCTCGTTTCACGGGCTTTCATTATCAGGAACAAAGTCCTGACGCTGCAACGATATTGTTATAACAATACACAACACTGATCAACACGGTAAAACGGAGATTTAAAACAAATAATCATTTTTTTAAAGAAAAACCGGAGAATAAACATGGTAGAGAAGCATCCTGCAAACTTTCCCAAAGTAACACAGGATTCAAATAATCTCTGTATCTTATTGCGTCATCCCGATATAGCTCAAATCGGTCGAAAATCAAAGGTCTAAAAACGGCAGAAATCTAAAAAATATTAATATTAATTGCCCACCTACCTGATCCATGCACCGCCGCCAGGACCAAGTCGATATTAGTTTCGGGTAGTGGAAAAACATTAGATCCAAAATATTTAGACTCGGAGCGATAAAATACGAATTTCAGAAAATGAAAAAAATATATATATCCTAATCCCAAAAATATGCTGCCGATAAAGCAAAAGAAGCGATAATTAGTACAAAAATATCCGGGGGAAAAAGCTCATTAGGAGAGCGCACAAAAATGGAGGTACGCCATGGCTTCTAAGCTGGAAAAACAACGACCTGGGCTCTCTCCACGGCTTCTTCTTTCCAGCAAGGCACGAAAAGGGAGCCCTCAAAAGCTGCTTTTCTGCCCGAAAAAGGTCCGCTCGGCCCCCGATTAGTGCCTAGGAGAGGCAAGGGGCTATGGGGGCCCCCTGAGGCTGCCCGAAAGTTAGGGAAAGTTGCGTAAAGTGTTGGGGAAGGCACGGAGCTGAGCGCGCTCTCTCTAAGGCACAGCCGCCATCTAGAGCTCCTTCCCAGCTCTGAGCTCTGCCTTTGATTGACACTCTCTACATTTACCCCACAACTCAGGTGATGTACCATAGACCCACCCCTTCATTTCTACCAAAAAAAGAGATAGCCTCCACCTAAAGGGTGCCTGCTACCCCCCACAGCCCCGGCTTCCTCCAACTGCCCCAGCTGAGGGGGCACCTTAACCCCATGTGGCTCAGACACCCTTTGGAAACCAGAAAGAAATGCAATTTGCTCTTTTTGTTTTAAAGATTTGCTAAATATTTCAGGGCTGGGGCTAAAATTACTTCCTCTCTGGACAGGAAGTGGTGCAGTTACAAGCCATTTTGAAAGAATGGCAGTGGGGCTCATCGCCATGCTGTCAGCAACAGCCCACCTTGGGTGTCAACCCCACCCAAGGGGGACCTTTTCCTAATTAAGTGGTAGTATCACCAGACAATAGCTCTTCCATTTGTCATCCAATATGCCATACCAAAAGCTTGAAACAAGAGCCTCGCACACTCCTATGGAAAGCCCACAGTTGCTAATAACCCCCTTCAACTCAACAGCGCCTCCCTGGTGGTTTTGCTTGAGAACAAAAATCCAAAAGCTGCACAATTTTCATCCATTAATAGAAGGCATCACTGTAAAATAAATCTGATGCCATTAAGGCTTATTTCCGATTCACATTCTTAACCCATTGATATTAGTTAGCCGATTTTAAAATGAGAAACTACTCCTCAAAGCAACGCAACAGCTAAAATCCAGAAGTGGAAACCAAGCAATTCCTCACATACAACATCTGAGGACCGTGATGACATCTCAGGAAGAAAATGGAGGAGATCCATGCATCTCCATACCTCCTGCATCCTGACTATCATTTACCTCCCCACAAGCAACAAATTTAAACAGAAGCACCTCCTGCACACCAGTTAGCATCACAGCAAGACAGTGGAAGTGGAGAGTGGAGGCTCTGGAGCAAGTAGGGTAGGAAGGGGGTAACATGATAGCTGGATCTCCATAGGGACCATCCATGACACAGGGTCCCACCAACTTGAAAACATTGGCTTCTACCAGTAGAACCAAAAATATTCAACTCCTACTCCACATGCTTGCCATCCAACAACCCTCCAGCTACACCCTCCAACATGGAATCACCTTTCCAAATGAAAAGCAATTTGAATAACAATACTGTGTTCTCATAGTCTAATTTAAAGAATTTTAGTTTATTTGTTACTTATCAAAGAGCCTTTGCACCTAAACAACAAGAATTGAACACAAGGTAAGACAATTTCAATCAACTTTGTACAAGGCTAAGAAAATCCACTCATTGGAATGTGGAACCTTCATGGCTGGTCCCAATACCAACTCCATCATATAACACATGGCAAAAAAAATCTTGAGTAGGCAAGAGTGTAATCAGAACAGCTAGATTAAACAGTTATGAATAATTATGGTTAAAATGGAATATTTACATAAATGTCCAAGCAAGCCAAATGGTTAACACACACAGATTTTGTTTTTTTTTTGTTTAAAGGAAATCTCTGAGATCTAGATTATTTCATCACCAGGTTTATCTTCTTCTGGCCTTCTAACACAAGGCAAAGAGGACAGTCTACAAATGCTAAGTGAAAACAGCATACGAAGGCCTAAGCCTTTTTGATCCACAGAATTTGACCCATAAATATACTTGAAACCATTTTTTGAACATTAAAACAATTCAAAAATTCATTTGTAAAAGTTAACATGTTAACTGCAGTAATATCAAAAAATACTTCATTTTTCTTGTCAAATATGGTACAGTATCATGCAGCTAAGTCTATATCAAATGGCTGTGACATATACAGGAGACAGATCAATTTAAAGGCTACTTAAAAATTAAGTTGCCTAGAAAATCTGTTCAAAGTTTATGTACATATACACAACAATGAATATACCTATAAGTTACAAAAATTAGTTAGGAAAAACTCAGTTGTATGAAATAATTAAGGAAAATGCCCTCAGAAAACCATGAACATGCATTTTCATTGTCATATTTGCCCACCCTTCACATGATATCAATTCCATGTTAAAGCAACATCAGAAAATTCAGCAGAAGTACTCTTACAATAGAGCAAATTCCAAAGCAGAAAGAAAATAGAAAGAAAAAAAAATGAATAAAACCCAAAACTAAAATTAATCACCTGAAAGAACCTGACAGGATAAGAATTCATTGCGATTTGTATCAAAATGAAGACAACTTTTAAATAAAACCCACAGCATTTTAAATCAAATATTTGATAAAATTTGTCTCGTCTTTGGAGCTTATCAGTTAAAACATTTTTCACTTTAATCAAAACCAAGAAGGTATATACTCCAGAATCAAAACAATTAGAAAAATTCAGCCAGAAATAACAAACACGAAGTATAAAAGAAACCAAAACCTTTTATTTAGTAACTTTTTTTTTTTAAAGAACATTACATTTTCCCTGAAGGGATAGCAAAATGTCTGATCAATTTAATTTCCCTGGATGCATACATCACCTTAGAGCGAAGTTTTGCCACCCAACCCTCAAATGGATCCATCCATCACTAGATAGTCACCAATACAGTCTCCTGATTAATTCAAGCGCAAAGTCCATTTTGATAGGATGACCAGTACCCAATTCTTCTCTGGTTTAATAACACGGGAGTCCATCTCTTGGACAGTTTTATCACAGCACTCATGCATTAGTCCAGTTCCTCAACCTCTCAATCAACAGTGGAACTGCCATCTTGATCTCTCATTCGTAGACTCCTTTTGACTCTCTTCATCTGACTGGATTCTTTATGGAAAATTAAAAGAAAAATGCTGTTGGAATACAGATAATCTTATCCTTAAACTAAGACATTCAACTAGTGTACCTTGAAGATGTATTGTAAGCATGTCATTGATGCTTCATTCAGTTTAAAACATCTCAGAACACCTACTTTTATCACAAACTTACAAGGTCACATCAGAATAAGAGTCAAAAATACAAACTTTAATAAAACTATAAAGATGTAGGGAAGGCATGATTGGAAATTCAAGAAAGCTTTCAGGCTGCATAAAATTATTTTTAAAATTCTTCATAGTGAAGAGAATCATAGAGAAATCAGTAGTGGGACATACAATCTCCTTGCCTGGCAACCATCTTTACTGGACTGACCCATTTACTAAAGCCACCACGTCAAAGCGAGTGTATTACAGGTAAGCCAAAGTTTTTAACCACTGCCCATGCTCTGCTTCAATCACAAATACATTAAAAACAAAGGCAAGAAAACTCATTTCCCCATATGAATATGGTAACTGGAGACTTGGGAATCCCACTATCTTAATTCATGTTTCTACTTCATGAAGGAGTGAGATAGCAAAGACATTTAGAAACAAATTGACTAGCTTAGCTACTGGTGGGAAAAGTTGTGTCAGATGCCAGTTGAAAACATAACAAGCTACACCAGCTGCCTGTAGCAAGGCCACAGTAATACTGATCACAGTCTAACTACACTCTTCAGGAAGCAACCAAGCCCATGAGTGACAAAACCAGAAGTCATCAAATTACTTCCATATGGGGAAATACAAATTACATGTCCCCATCTTCGTATTTTCTTCCAAGAATTAAAAAATCCAACATTCATGTCACGAATCTCTAAGAATACAAACAAAATATTATTCCTAGCAGCAAAAGCCAAGTACAATAAGTTATCAAATGGTTAAAAAAGAAAGTAATTTTAAAGACAATACTAATTCTAGAAGAGACTAATATACAAAAGAGGACTTAAGACTATTCCTCATGATTTGGGGCACCTGCTCTCTAACTCCCAATTTATTTTCTTGGATTTGTATAAGCTTCAACCTCGTTTCAGCCTAACTGCCAACACCAGCACTATTTCTTTCCCATGATAATCTGAGCTTATTCTCACAGTACGTGACACAGAAACTACCACTACCCTTAGCAAAAATGAGTGGAGCCATCTAGTGGTCTCAACCTCATCATTCAAGGTTAATCATTCTCATTTGCCAATAACCAGTCACATAAAGGAGAAGGGCAATGGAATTTGTGCAAAACGTCTCACTCTGTGGTAGCAGTCATATACGTTATATTTTATATTCCTGAATACACAGATTTTTTCCTCATTTGAAATACACTGGTAAAAATGTATAGCACATAAGGGCAATGTAGGATCTGATGGTTTTTACACTGCACAATATGTAAAGTAGCAGTAGTAATCAATCATAGAATCTTTTTAAAAAATAGAAAGCAGCAAATTTACAGGGATTTCTTGTTTCCCTCAAATTATTATGGAATTTGAATATAAGTTAACATTTGAAATATTTTTTAGTGCTAAGATCTTGACTGATATACCAAAACCCACAAGTTGTCCATTATCATCAATCATTCAGAATCAAGGCAGTGGCAGAACTCCTGCGTAATACTTTCAAAGATAATTTTTATAGCTCTTTTTAAGAAATAAATTTAATTACTGGCTTGAGCCCTACCCAGCTGCCAAAAAACGCAATTTCGTTATTTGTTAGTCCACCTTCAAAGGTTAATTTCTCTCAGGTTAGCCTTCCGAGAGCTGCTAATAACAACTTTGGGCAAATTTCTCTACCTTGTTCACCTATACTTGGTTATACCAAAAACTTCACAAATACTCCTGTTAAATTCATTTTAAGTCCTTCTCTTGACCTCGTAATTAGCAGCAAACAATACTAGTGATATAACTGAGAACATGGTACCACCGCCCTTGTTACAGAAGTGATTCATATATCAAAAATATGCCAAACAGTAACAGCCAAAGTATTAACAGCAATCAGTAAATTTTCACATGAAATCTGCATTTGCATTAAAAGATTTCACAGAACTTTTTACTTAAATTGTGTTTTCAAAACATTTTAATCAATAAATTTCAATATGTGTTGGTAAAAAATTACCCCTTCTCTGCTAGACATATGCAATGATTCTACACCAAAACAATAACAGTGAACATCCTTCCTTTTGATGAATGGTATGAATATTTAATTCCTGGCTTAAATAATGCCCCATTAGGCATCCCTCATTCCTCACACTTCTCTTATCTACACTTTACTGTATTTGTTTCCAAACATTATTTTGGCCTTGATAAAAACAGAACCTAGGAAGACAGTGCAATACTTTGCAAGTTTCCTTCCAAACACTGTTAACATGTCAACAATCTGCATCAACAGACAGAAGCCGTTCACTATCACGCCCAAAGGCTGAAAACAACAGTTAGGAAATGTTTCGGTTTACAAAGTTTTTGCTTCAGGTTTCTGTATTATTTATTTGTTTCTCCAGATATGAAGAGGTCACAGAAACAAAGGACATTTCTTATGACCAAAATCATGGCCTCGGGAATCTTGTGTCTACTGAAACTGCATTTCCAAAGGATGAGGCTGGAGGCCAATCACAACAAATCTATCAACTACGCATCAATACAAGCGTGTAAGACACCACTACATTTACAATGGTTTCCAGGGAGAATTCACATGCTTTGAAGCTTGGTTTTGGAAAAAAGAGAAATTGCACACTGCTAGTAAAGGAAAAGTACTTCAAAAAACTCCAACAGAGGGAGCAGACTGGACAGAATGGGGTTCTGAAGTATGTAACTTCAGGCTTTGTCCCTCCAAATGGTATTAAAGCAAGATTATGTTCAAAGAGAAATCTAACAGAAAAAAAAATCAGGAATGAATGTCCTTTGTTGATGAAGTCAGCAATGAGGCTGTCCTTGGTATTTAGAAAAAATGGACAAGTATTCTGGGCAGTCTTAAATCCACTTTCACTGCCATTAGGTGCTCATGACAGCTTGTGTCAGATCAGGTCCTCTTAGCTAAGCAAGGGTATTCACCCTTGGAAGTCCCTCCAGGGCCTCCTGGAGTTAGAAATTAGAGGTATTACCAAGGTTTTTATTTACTCATGCATGCTTTTAAAAAACTCTGTCCAAAGAAACTACAATCAAGTAGATCTGAATTCTAAAGTCAGAAAGTGCTAGAACATCTAAACATGAGCTGTTAGCCAGTAGAAGACCATAATCTTTCTAGATCCATCCATTTGGACATTCTTTCACAAATGCACTTTGGAGTGAGGTATTTTGAAGACTACTATTCCTTTCTAAGGGAATTCAGAGTTTCACATCAACTCCATCTCCTGAGTAAAGATCATGAAACAATAAAGAATGGAAAAATTACTGGATACGTAACTAAAATCATCAATTGTTGCTCAAGAAACTTGAATCTGACACAGGTCACCTATAACCTAATGAGAGAAAATAGAGAGAAGCACACAGAAGAGGTAGAAAATGGAGGTGAAAGTAACACAAGAACAGAATGTATTAATCAGTCACAGGAATTCCCATTGTTCAGAGATTAAGCAAGGGATTAGGGAAAAATGGCAACACAATGGCCTACAATGGATAGCCTAGCAGGAGTTCTGAGTATAGTTTAAAGGAGTAAAGATTACTTGTAACATAGGAAATATGTTGTTCCATGGCGCACTGGAAGAAACAAAAGATCTGAAGAGCTCTGAAAGAGCACAGTTATAAACTTCCAGAACACAGAGAAAAGATGAGACTCGCTAATCAGACTATCAAATCTGCAGGCATGTAGGCATAACAAGAACTTCATTCCTAAAAAATGGTAATTTCCAGTTTTGCTTGAAGATCAACTACTTGTAAATTGATTAAAAACAAAAATGCAGTACCAGGCAGTGAGAGCACATTCTGGCCCAGCTAGCACCTACCATACCTACATACATGCCTTTACCCTTTCCAAAAGAGCTCTAGGTTAGTCTTGACACTGTGTGCATGAATCAAGAAAGGAAGATACTTGGGAATACAAAGAAAGAGTAGCTACTTTTTGGCACTTGAAGCAGCAAAGCCAATATTTTGTACTACAAATTGGGCATGTTTGCTGGAGGTCTCTGCTAACATAATAGCCATGAAACAATTAAAAGATCACCAGCTTCTACCCAATGAAGTGATGGGATTCTTGAATCTTGAACTAACACTGTTTCAAGATGTCTGCAGTATTTCTCAAACAGGTAGCAGATCCAAGTGAAAGGACTGTCTAGGAAACTGCCTTTTTTTTTTTTTTTTTTTTTGAAGCATAGCTCTACAGCAGGAGTTTTCACTGAAATGCATCATTTCATGTATACAAACTGTAATGGATGCCCTAATTAATTTTGAAGAATCAAGGAGTCAGAATTCTAAAAAGATAAGAAGAAAACCTGAGTCCTTCCAGAGAAAACTCCTAAGAGAGTCATGGCACACACTAGAGGCAGCAAAAGGTTATCACAATTGAACTGCTTTTGAAAAGTAAACTCAAGAGAATCCAATGAATATGGATGAATCTCCATATTCATCCATTAGTACACAACTGAATGAATTTCTCCACACAAGACTGCCAACTGTGCATTTGGATTATATAGGGAATGATTCCTAAGTGAGGTATACAAGCTATGAGTTTAGTAATGCAAACTGCATCAGTGTTACACATCACGTTCTCCAAAGTCAAAACATTCTGGATCAAGACAAACTGAAATACCACAGAACAGTCACATAAGAAAGTTCTATGAAGGTTACTTGCTATCTGCTCAAAGACCTTCCCTGATGCCAACAGAAACATAAAAGGACAACATAAGACGCATATGAAAAATTCATGCTGCTAAGAGACTTTCCACACCATTTGCTATCTAAACTGTGTGCAGTTCTTCTCTGTAGTGATAGATTTTTGCACATCAATCCTTCTGAGCAAGCAATATATGACTTAGCAGTCCTCAAAGAAGTCTAGAGTCAAGTCACAGATTCAGAAGGCCAGAGACAAGTAACAAGATCTGACAGCTCTTCTCCAGCAGGACAGGCTGAGTGTCCTAACCAAGAGCAACCTTTGTTTCCTAACAGCATAAATGCTACTACGGCCTTCAAAGCAAGCCCTTTAGAAACATACACATGCACATACAGCCTGCAGGATATATTTAATAAGTCAAAAGCTTCAAGAAGATAAACATTGTAACATCTACTTTAGCTTTTAACAAAAATACGGCTATTAGGAGTAACAACTTACCAGTGCTTCAACCAACAGCAGTTAGTTTGTTAAGACTGAGAAAATCATCTCCTCAATACATCTGCAGGGAAAATGATACATTAAAACACTTGAATTAAAAACAAATACACACACACATCTACAAGACCAGCACACTAGCCTGAGTTCAGCCTAAAATCTTTATCCTTCAATGAAAATATTCCCAGCAGATCACAGCATATGGTATGGAACACACTTGCATCAAAACCTTGGCCATGAAATATCACTAGGCAATCTGTCATCGAAGCATCCGTGCAAACCACAGAGTCCAAACGCAGCCATGCACACAAACCCTTTGGGAAACCAAGTAACAAAAAAGCAGACCAAAAGACTACTCCAGCAGCGAGTGCAAGAATGCTGAAAATAATTCACATGATCTCCACATGCAAAAAACCCCAAAATTAAATATTCATTTTACTTTGAGATTATATCAATTAGACACAACAAAACTAACACATTGGCCTTAAGTAATTTACTCTAAAACTCATAATCAAATATATAGTATATAGTCAAGCTCAAAAACTGAAAAT
Organism: Nothura maculosa; assembly: GCA_032353885.1. NCBI lineage: Eukaryota > Metazoa > Chordata > Aves > Tinamiformes > Tinamidae > Nothura > Nothura maculosa. The sequence continues at coordinate 900,670 of JAUBOD010000064.1, forward strand.
TCAATTTGGAAAATGTTTACTGGTGACTCACAAGTGTCTTTAATAAAGTCACCTTAAACACAGGTGGCAGAAAACCAAAAATAAGACATAAAACAAATCAAACTTCCCCTTTTTATTCTGGGCTGTAAAATTCATCTGCATTATATAATCCACTATCATGAGCCATTTATCCTAACATACAAGCAAATTGCTTCTTCTGTAATCTCTCAGAAACTGGTGTACATAAATACAGCCTCACATTTGTGAAAATTAATGTATTCAGTGATAGTATACTGTACATATTTTTTAAAATTCATCTTTATTTTGATAGCTCTCAGCTGTGCAGGAAGATCTCTGAAAAGAACTGTAATTACTTTGATATTAACATATGAAACCATCAATACGGAAAAAGACACCTTCAAAAAGGTGAAACTTAAGTTTACAGTGGTAAACCGGCACGAACATGTCAGTTATCCAAAAGAACAGGAAATGTACTGTTTCAAAGTACGCATTTACAATGCAATCCAACCACAGCTTATTAAATGAAGGCGGGATGAGAGATGTGCTCTAAAATGGAGGTTGGACATTTTGTGCTAGAAATACAACATGGCTGCCAGTCTTTGCTCACACAGAAGCCATCTGCGAGTCCCACACTTAGAATAAGTGCAAAGCTGGAGACATGAACCAAGCTAAGAGGTTTACTCACAGTCTTTAGATTCCCTACTCTCCTACGTGTGCCAGTTTACGAGAAATAAAAATTTCCACATACAGTTCTCAACTCTTCCTAGTATTTTAAAGCCCAGCTGGGCTACACGAGCTAGACTCAAGTTTGTGCCTCTTAAAATTTAGTCCTAATATCTAGATATTATAATTTCACAGAAGCTCTAATGAGACTACCCGACATACTCAACCATCAGGGAGGAACAGCTTCCTCTGCTGAGGGGAGGGTTGTTAAGACAACCACTGAGTATCATTTTCAACTCAGCAAAATTTTGGAAAAGGAATCTAATGTTTGTCAGAATGGAACTGTTATCAAGTACTAAAACCTTTCTACTCTGAAGTGAATGGATGAATCAAAAAATGACTTTGTCAAAATAGCACAAAGATGGCAATAACCTCTAACACTTCATGCATACGAACAACTAGCAAACATTTTCCCACCATTTTCAAGCATGCGAGTGCATTTTCAGTGTCCAAGTTAAATGTGCATTGACAAAGTAATAAATGAAAATCACATTTATCTACTACTGAACTATAAACTGCATCACAAATTGTGAATCTTAGGTCAAGAGAAACAAAAATGAAGCTAGTAAATGCTAGTTTCAATTGACCAATTTTAGCTTCTCAGGTTAACATCTAAACTTCCAGTTTAACATTTATTTTCTGGGTCAAATTATAAGCTTCTAATCAGATTACCTAAGTAATTTTAGAGATAGCTTTTACATTAATTACATTTCATTCTAATTTAAAAATAAATACAGTCTGGTCTATTCTACAGCATATATGCCTTGCATCATATTTTGCATCATGCAGAGGCCCAGGAATTTTCACTTAAGTTTGCATTGCTAGCTCTAAGAGAAAAGCGCCTTTTATCATCAGAAAATCTCCTGTTAGAGCACAAGGTGAAGCCAGCTTCTCTAGAGCTATTTACTTGACAGTAAATTCTGTCTCAGGATAAATTATTGGGGAAAGAGACATAAGGCATCATAATGCCAATGATTTTCTGGGTACTTTGGCTGATTTTATGCCATATTAAAATGCTGCAGAAGGGTCAAAAAGTTAAGTCTTTGAGTCCCCATTAATGTGCACATAACCCACCATGATCTACACAGCCTAAAGAGCAAACTGCTATTTAGCAGATAAAAAGATGTTCTTCCAATAAGAAAAGGTTCTAAAAAGCACACAAAAGGAACACAGGAGATTTAAAACTGTTTTTATTATAGTATCTGTTGTGCACAAACAGCATCATGATGATATAGGAAGTAGGTAAGATAATTAAGTTGAAAGAACTGCATTTCATAAACATAATAAAATACTTAAGTTGGTCAAAATGACTCAGCTCGTGAGCACCACATATATACACATACATATATGCATATATATATAGCATGGTCAATTGAAACTGGTAACTTTAAGAACTTAATATTACAAATATAAATCTTGATTTTCACAAGCTTAATCTCATCATTATTATTAGGGTTTAATTGAATTAGTCTATTCTTGACTTTATCATAACAGACTTCAATGCGTCTGGTGATTCTGACCCTCTAATAGGAGGATCCTAAGGATATCCAATATGTTCTGCTGGTCTTTTCAAATATATAAAATAATTTCTAATATGGAATGCTCAACTTTCACAACAGATAATTAGATAATGAAGATCCAAAATGTATGTAACACCTTCATTCATTCATCATTAGCTCGGCTTTGCTGCTGGCCATCCATGCAACACGATACATGGATCTTCTCTATAAAAGATTATTTGCCTTCTTTTTAGCATTGCAACAGGAACTCAGTGCAGATAAAGGCACTGTTACAACTTAAAGGCACTTGTTACAATTTAAATGATATTTTTAAAAGCTTAATCAAAATAGGTCTATGACTTCTCTCATAAGAAGAGGTAAGTTAATATCCAAGTCAAACTCTACCTGAACTCAGGTATAGCATAAACAAAGAAAAGAAAAAAAATACAAATCTTAACTTTTTATTTAGTTTATCATAACTTATCAAGAACATTCTTGAGAATTCTGATACTCATGTCTCCATCAAGATGCCTTAAGTTTTTAACATGTTGAAATTATTTGAGGTGTATTAGCATGGCAACCTGTAAAGGAACCAGTTAAGACAGACAGACAAGATTCGCAACTTTTAATTACATGCTGATTAAAATCGCACTTTTGAGTCTGTTTAAATACAGAACACTAAAATAAGTCTTAAAGGAGAGAAAGAAAAAAAGAAAAAGACAGCAAAAAGCTAACTTGTTTGTATTACACGAGAGACAGTAAAATTTTTCACACTGGGCTTTTTTTTTTTTTTTTTTTAAGAGTAAAACTTAGAAAAGAGTTTTCAGCATAATGTAAAGATACAATAGAAAAGCTTATCGAAGTCAGTAAATATCTTGAAGCAATGATTTGAACTGAGGGAAGTTTATTTCTAATGTTTGTTTAGACTGCACGTGCTTAGTAGGGACGGCAATCTTAATAAACACAGCTTTATTTTTATGCCTTGTGGTAAGGTTATTTCAAATCTTCAAAATGATGTTTTAGTTATGAACAGCCATATATTCTTAAGAGCTGTGTAAAGGCACGTTAGCATTACTGTATTCAGTACATGCTAGAAATTTTCAAATAAGGCTTAGAGAATATTCGGCAAAGAAAGAGATGTAACTGAAAAGTTCAGTGTTTACACTGCTCAAAAATGCCTCTTAGCATAACAAAATCTAAAAAACCTACCTGATTCGGCACAGCACCAATTTCTGAGCATGGTCTTCCGCTCAGCCCTCTGATTCTTCATCAGTAACTTAACATCCAGTACCAGCCTTTAAAGAAAAAAGTTTCAGAGAACAAAGGTACATAGAGATTCTACCTACAGTTCTAATGTTCC
>JAUBOD010000064.1:962004-977457 GCA_032353885.1 Nothura maculosa
GAGTTAGTTGTCATTTTCCAGATGCCAGATATTTTTTCATGTTTCATTAGGAAATTACACTTGCTGTAAACCTCGGAAAGTGAGGCAGTGAGAAACTAAATCCCATCCTGTATGTGTGCTCCTTCTCATCCCAGGAGATCTTGATTTATAATTTTCTCATAGTTGCTGCTTTTTACACTGTCTTTCAAAACTTCACAGGCTTCATGATCTTCTGCTTGATGGTGCTAAATCATAGATCCTTCAGACCAAGTTGTCACCTTCTGATGCTCAAGGGAAGAGCAAAGTCAAGGTAGAAGGTTACAGACAAAATCCCCCAACGTACTGGTGTTGGTATCTACCCCCGTCTTGTTTTGAGTAATAAGAGTAAAGAAACCAGAACAGTTGCAAAAAGAGTCAGTTTCTAAAAGGTAATTAAAATTGTTAGGTTATTAAGCTTATTAACTTTCGTGTAGCTCGTTGGGGGATTTCTTGTCAGCTTCAATAGAAAATTGAAAACAAGCGCTGAATAAATTCTGTTGCGCCTGGCACATGAAAGGCTTTGAAAGCACTTCAGTAATCTGGAATATTCAGCAGTGCCTCCTCTCCCCACCGAAACGTGGCTATTTCGGAGGCAGCTCAATCTGTTCTCATGCTGCTTGCAGGGCCCAGCTGGGCGAGTTTCACAACCCTCCCTGCAGAGCCTTTCCACTCCAGGGCCATGCTTGCCACGTGAGAGCCCGGAGTTGAAGAAGAACTTGGAATTTAAATACCAGAGCTGGAAATTTCCCAAACCAGATGTCAGACTCCCAAATAAGCACTGAAAGAAAGCCACAAGTGTTCCTCGGGGCAGATTGAAACCTCCCTTCATCCTGTAAGGCTGAGTGAAATTCCTCCGTTTGTATTCCACGTGGATAGTCATTTTTCCCTCTAATAGCAGCAGCGTGAGCAAAACAAAGAAGTGTTTTAGGATTGTATCTTCCAGAGTGCCCTTGAAGTTAAAAGGATTTATGTGCAAGGAGGGCAGATGGGCAGAGGGAAGGGGACAATAACATTTATTCAGTCATTGTGGTACTAAAGGGCTTGCGAGAGCTTCCAGGGCATTTTGGGGAAGGATGGAGTTCATATAAAGGCTGGCATAACCCATCAGTCTGGATTCAGCCCTTTCCCAGGGACGGATAGCACTGAGCTGCGTGAAAATATCTTTATTTGCAAGGCTCAACCTTTGATGTGCTCGAATCTTTTGGGAGTCTCTCTGCAAGACAGGCGAGTTACAGTATCGGTGTCTTCTCTTTGAATATGTCCTTTCCAGAGTACACCTGTGTGTGCAGCTCAGAGCCTGCTATTCTCCGCTTGCCTCAGCAAGGCGTTGACTCTCCAAGGGGCAGCTGTAATTCTTTTATTCTTTTTAATTTGCAAGAGAAAGCCACGGGCCGTTTTGAGTGGCACTAGGTGAACTGCACTGGAGTTTGTAGCAGCTTATTTATTTTCTCTCCTCCTTCCTGCAAGAAGGCAGCAATGACAAGTTGTTTATAAAAGAAAGATATCGTTTATTCTCATTCAAAGGGGCTGCAAATCACTTGCAATGAATGCAACCAGTTGCCAGTGCTTTGGTGCTGCTGTTAAGGCTTTCCCCTGGGTCTGCAGGAGTGGAGGAAAGGGGTGGTCACAAGGCATATTTTTCTTGGATCTTGAAGGCCGGTTTCATTTCTCACTGGTCCATAACATTTTTTATGGAGCACAGCAGCCTCCTGGCTGCTTCAGTTAATTTTGCACTAGTGATGCAGTCCTGCAGGAAGACTCACACCTGATTCATCGGAGAATAAGAAGTTCATATTAAGATGACTTCCTTTCTGCCTTTTAAACCCTGAGGCGGTGAAAGCAATAGGATGTCAGGAAGCATCCCCAGCAAGCAGGATAGCCTGTGCGTCTGGTTATTAATCAGACACTCTGTTCCAAGGCTGCAGTGATGATACAGGGGGTCTGCAATGCCATTTGGCACACTGTGAAATAGCAGCCCCCTTCTCCAGTCTGCACTGAGGCTGGTGACAAGACCTTTCAGCACTAGGGTTTTGTCTGATGTAGCTCTGCTTTTATTCCTTCACTCGATCTAGCTCTCCCAGCATGGTGTTAACTTCAAATCAGTGTCCAGTGTCACCATGGAAATCAGCTGCTGGAAGGAACTGATAGCAATCAGAATGAATAATACTGTCTGTCCTTTGGTGGCTTTTTGTTTTTTCTTGCACACCAGTTCTCATCTCTGTCTGTGAGCTAATTAATTGCAAATCTTCTATCACTATGTTAATTTTTCCTGCTCTCCAGGTAAAGCAGTTCTGCGGACCATGGGTGCCCTGCAAGATGTCGTTCTGCTGTCGAGGGACCTGCTGAAGCCATGACTGTGAACAGGGAGGCTTTCATCTCTGCAGCGTTGAAACCAAAACAAGCCTCACCTCTGAGGAGCTGTTTGTACAGCAGGTTGTACAGCAGGATCTTCTGACCAAAATGTCACCGTTCAGTTCCCTGGTTTCCAAACTTCTCTGTTGGAATGACTAGAGTTCCTCCTTCCAAACACAGCTCTCTTGCTTTAAGAGGTTGCACCGTCACTAAGAAATGCACCTCTGGGTGCAGACTTGCAGCCCATTAGGGTCTAAAAATGTTCTGCAGAAGGAGGATGAAAAGGAAGATTGACTTAAGCTGCCCCAGGGACTTATTTTCTAAAATCTTAATTCAGTTCTTCAGTCACTGTTGAACAGATCATATGTTTAAAGATCAGGTGTGTTTTTCTGGGCCTTACAGAAGTGACTTTTTGTCTAAGTGCTGATGTAAGCCATGCTGAAATGCCACATTATGTCTAGTGTGGGGTTTTTTGATGGTGGTGGGAAGAATGGAAGAGGTTGAGGAAGAGATTTTCTGTGTAGAAAACATTCATGACCTGCTACTGACTTTTTTTTTTTAAACAGTTACACTAAACTTTCGTAATGACATTTTCATTGTCTAAGGAGCTCTGATCAGGCCAACTTAAATAAATGAGACCCCAGGGAAACGGGAGGAATCACGCATGCCCTAACCTACAACAATATTGGATTAAAGAAGATATATTTTTGTAATTTTCTGCCCTTCCAAGAGGGAGTAAAACAGCGTTTTATACCAGCCTGTGTTTTGTGCTTGCTGTAAGTCATCTATATTACACAAGAGTCCTCATAAGAAATGGTTAGATTGCAGAAAGACAACACTACTTATTTTTCATGCAAGTTTCATGTAAATAAGACTATCAAACTGGAAGTTTTCCCCTACTACCTGCTTGAGCAATTCCATTTAACTCAAGGATGTATTTTTAACCCTTAGTCCTGCTCTGCTTCCTGCTGCAGAGGTCAGAGCAGTGGAAAAGCACTCCGGGAATTAAATTACCAGCATCTGGATGGGTCGCGTGCAGGACACCACAAGCTCTCATACATTCCAGACCCTGGCTAGAAAGGACAGAAGTAACTAGTTCAGTTCCTTTGCTTTGTGGTTTTCCCAAAACACAACCAGATGATGCAGTTCAGATGAGTTTCCCCTTGGCTTGTTTATTTCCTACACCCTTTAATACCTTTTTTCCTTTGGGGTTGTTAAGCTGGCTGGAACCTTGCTTTTCTTGGGGATTGTGTGTTTTCTACTTGTTCTAGGATTGTCCCACCATTTGCTTGAGCCTGTAGCAGCCTCTTGCAGTTCAAGGAGTCTCAAGGAGACTGCAGTGCATCTGGCAAACCACCGTCCTTGCAGTGGGAGTTGCCTTTTTCGGGAGGGTGAAGGGGAGGAGGCTGATAGATTTGAGGCTTGCTGAGGATATGAAGCTGCTTTGTCATGATACTATTACCTATGCCAGTTCTGAGCAGTTCCCTTGGGTCCTGCAGTCACTGAAAGGAGGTGAAAGATTATTTTCTAGCAGCTCTTCCCCATAGCATAGCTCATTTTCCCTAGCAAAGGCTCTGCAACCAAGCCATCAGCCTGGGTGTAAAAATCCCACAGCAGACTGTTGCATTAGTATTAGTCATCAAGGCAATATAAAAACACTACATTATTTTCATTCATGGAATGAATTTGAGTCATTCTGTGTTACTGTTACTAAGCAATATTTAACGTGTCAGCCAAGAGGTCCATCTTCTCACTGGTAGGAATCACCATGTCCAGCCGGCTGAGTGATGCTGCAGGCTGAGATGTAATTTAGGGATTTCTTATTCTCCTCCTTATTCAATCATGTTACAGGTTTAGGCTGGATGATTCTGAAGGAAATGCAATATCGCTTCAGGATTAAAGAACTTGGAAGAACAGAGACTGAATTTCGGCAGTTTGGGTCCTTTTGAAGTTAAGGTGGTGATGCTGAAAGACAAGTTGACAGCTTTTGTTTGCCTTTGCAGAAGGGGAGCTAGCACAAAGACTGATGTTGTCTGGCTTGCCGGTGACAACAGCCGGGCTCCCCGCAAATGGTGTCTCTGAGCAAGCACCATGGCATCACGTGCCCATGTTTGTGCCAGACCTGTTAAGCTGAGCATCTGGCACTCGGGAAGAGTTGTGCCGAGTGAATGAAACTTTTCACAAAGGACAGACAAACTAATTATGTAGGAGAGAGATGAGAGGTAAGAGTGTTTGGAGGATACCTCTTTCCAAGAAAGAATCAACTCTAGAAGTTAGCGTGAGTTTTTCTGGTGACTTTTAGTAGACCCAGCCAGGTCCCATGCTGAGCTAGGTTGGCCAAGGCCATCTGCTCCACTTGCTTGTGGCTAAGAATTGCACTGTTTCCACAGTGCAACTGAATCTTGCTGTTGGACAGGGGTTGTATTGATGGAAGACACTAATTTTAAGATGCTGAAGGGAGCCGACCACCTCTGGAAGCCTTTGGCTCCTCCTGAAGGTCCCAGGCCAGGTGCCATAAGCTAATGAGAGCTTGGAGGGAAGCAGCAGCTGCTTGGTGGAAAGCAAGACCCACCTTGCCAGTTGTTCATGGTCTTAAAAACCAACCCGAATGCTTGGTTCCATACTCAGTTGCTGTTGCAAATGTGAGGCAATGTTTACCTCTCTACAGAAGTTGCTGTATGTGATTTAAAGTGTCTAGGTAAATATTCTATAGCTATATTTAGTTAAGATTTTTAAGAGCACTTGATGTGACTCATCTAATAGTATATATATGAATATTTTTTTAATGGTAGGAATTAGTTTAATACATAGTTTTAAATAATTTGGATCATTGCGTTGAAGTAGGTTTAGGAGTCCATTGGAGAAGAAAAAGCCATTAACCACTACATGAATGTTTTACTTTAAAGTTCTGTGTATCTTGTACTGCAGAATAAATCTGTTTGCGACTGTAAAGTTTCTTAGTATTTGCTGCTGTTTCGTGTCACATAGTCAGGCTTTCTTTGTTCAAGAGTGTGTTTTAAAGGTGTGTTTTGTTACAGCAAAGGAAAAGAGAAATATTTTCATAGCTGTCTGCCTGCAGCTCAGCTCACCACTGCTTGCAAAACCAACTAGGAGCAGAGTCAAATGGAGCACGTGGATTAGCAGCTGCCTCCTCTTTGGGCATGTGGTGCCGTGGAAGAAGAGCCCTGTGCAGAACTGCAGTGTCTTTCTTCTAACCACTGCCAGGCAGGGGAGATTTCATCTGGGAAGGCAGCAGCCATGTGTGCTGGTAGAACTGAGTCGGAAGTGCATGGATAGCTTGGGGTTTGTTTTGGGTTTGGTTTTCCTTTTTTTATTTTTCCCTCGGCACATGTGGAGATGACTGCAAACACTTGTCTGGAAGGCCAACTTGTACACATGTCAGTGCTTATCCCGAACCGCCTTTAGAAGTGGAACAAGCACTAATGCACTTGAGTGATTTGCTCATAGCTGTTTCCTCTAATTCACTGTATGTGGTATATTCTTTGCAGGGTTGTGGGCTATGGTTTTCATTAAAGCTTTTCTTTCTGTCTTTTGTTAGAGGAGTTTTGGCATGAGTTAATCGGGACCATGCATTTCATTTTGTGAAAGTGCTTGAACTTTGTTTAAAAAATATGTTTAAGAAAATTTGTCACTGTGACCTAAACTTTTTTTTTTTTTTTTAAAGAAAAACTGGTAGGACAAGTGTTGGATGGACATCTTGTGTTTCAGTAGAAACTGTCATCATTAAACCTGTTCTTGAAACTGCCCTTTGTTGAGTGTTGTGTTGAGGGAAGCAATGGGGATGGGGCTGTTCTTGTTGAAGTTCAGGCAATTTAAGAGAACCTGGTGTGATCCCTCACTGCAGAGGGTGGCCAATACCTGCAAGTCCCTAGGCTGGTGATCCCCAGTCCAGCAGCATGTGACAGTGTGAGGAGACTTGGAAAAAAATCACGAAAAAATACCTGTCATATATGTACAAATTAGATACATAAAGAATCATCCCAAGCTCTTCCATTGCCCTTTTTTTTGATCCTTTTAAGGGCTTATTCCTCTGATATTCAGAGGAGATCTGCCTAAGTCCCAGTGTAACACATCTTTTGCTTTCTCCTCTAGGTGTCTGCTGCTCCTATTAACAAACCATACTCGTAGCCAAGCGAGAGGCTAGCTGGACACATCTATTAAATATGCTTTTAAAACCTGTGAGAGGGTGTCTTTCTTGCATCTTGAAGTGCTAGTGATCTTCGGATTCCTTGATACTGATAACTACGAAATAATCAGTGATGTCTGGCAAGTGCTATCAAAGAGGCATTAGCATAACGCCGAGATGATCTGAATTACGCCTGACAATGAGCTCTATTAGAGTATGAAGCAGCAGCAGCTCTAATTGCTCGAGACCAAATAGTTTGTAACTAGGCTGCACAAAAACATCATTGAAGATAGTTCATCTCCCTATCAGCAAATTGGCAATTACCAATTTCTGAGAGACCAGAAGCACTTCTAAGCTCGAGTTTCCAACTGGCATATGATCCTCCGAGCTCAGGCAACTCAGTTCCCAGTTGGCTTGCTTTTCTAGTGACCATTTGTTTGTGGCATGTTAAATGAGCTGAATTTAATTTGAAACAGTGCTTGCATCTCATGAAAAAACAACTGTTCTGCATAAGGAAGCTGTATGGAAGGAGTGACCACTGCTTTTAAAGCTTAAAGCAAGTTGACTTAAGATCCAGATGCAGCTCTTCATAGTTTATGCGGCATAAAGTAAGTTTCTCAGCTCTCCTCCCCTCCTGCTGGCTTCTTTTTTGCTCACTTCCCTTCACACCGGGGACCTGGCAGCCACGAGACCTGCATGCCTGGGTAAAGATTCCTTCATCCAGCTTGATGAGAGAAACCTCTTGGGCTCCAGAAGGAATGAGGCAGGGGAACGCTGGTCCTGAGGGGCTTTCAGAGATAAAATCAAGGCAGAACTTGCTGCCGAGGCGCTCTGAGAGGCAGAGTCCTTGTGGAGCTGTAGCCATGTGCTTAACATCTGATATGGGGAACATTGCAAGCTTAAACACCAACTGTGAAAGGTGGCCAGCACTGGCTTGGGGACACACTTCTAGCACTCCCTCCCAGCCAACAAGGGCCTCCATGTTCATGTAAGGGAGGAGAGATGTCCCTGCCAGCCCTTCTGCTCTGCATAGGCAGATGGGAGATCGGAGGTTTGAGAGATGAAAAAGGCTAAAGATTACTTAACTAGCTGCACCTGGTTGAGCTGGTTCCCCTTTTAAGGCTTGTGGAAGGCAAAACTCCATACCCTAAGGCCTCCCCGACTCTCCTTGCTTACTTGTATTGGCTTCTTTAAAATAAGGAAATTCAATATGCACCTTGTTATTTTGGCCTTGCAAAGGTTAGTGACAGATACCTGCTTGGGACTGATTTGTCCTTCATAGATTCTGAGAGTCAAATCAGCCACTTGAGTCCTCTCTGACCTGTGTTAGGCAGCACAGAGCATTTTGGGGGAGATTCTCTACCACCTCTAACAAGGTTCAGTGAAATAAATGCAGCAGCATTTGTGCTATACATCCAGGGGAGAAATCAGCTTGCCCCAGGCAATATGCAAGCAGAAACGGATCTCTTCTCAAAACTTGCTGGCTCTGCTCTTCAGCTGCGACTTTCAGGGCTCTGGTCCTTGCCAGGTAGCAGCGTCTTTCACTGCTCTGAGTCTGTCAGAGGAGGTACCAAAAGGGGCTCAGGTTGACTCCGCTGCTCCTCATCAGCGCTGATGCCAACCCACAGTAATAACTGTTTCTGAAGAGCAAAATAAAATGCTTCAAATCATCATGAGTTTCTGGAGGGATCACTTCTAAAACCTTTGCCCCCAACCTGTTTTTCACCCCCTCATGAGTTCTCAGGCTGCCTCTGCCGTGATACAGATATATTTAGTTGAAGAAAAGCTCTTTACAGACATTTTTCTCTTCTTGTGCCCTCAATTCACAAAGGTTTAGCTCAGGTCAAGAACATTTGACATTTTCCCACTTCATTTCTGCTTGGCAGTCAGCAGAATCATCTCAGCAGGGCCTTTTGGACAGTGCCTGACATTATCCAGCTCTCTCCCCCTCTCCTAGCTTAAGGACTCCCCCAAGGAACAGCTCCTAGTGCTGCCTAGATAGTTTTTTTTTCAGATAAAAGGGAAAAAGAATCTATTTAAGTATTTTTTCTCATTTTCTTTCCTTGATTTGAGCTTCTTGGCTAGGGACAATTCTTATAGGGAAGAAAAGTGGTCAGTGCTTGGAAGCCAGCAGAGCATTCCCTGCCCTTCCTCGCCTACCACATTAACACCAGCAATCCAATTGCTCCAACATTTCTGATGCAAAACTTTCCATCTGCTTTACTCCCATCCGCTTTGTTTCAGGTTACCTGTTCTGCAGTGTCCCTGGCTGCACAGCGCTGCACCACGATAGCCCTCAGGATCCAGGACAATCCATGGGTTGCCCTTTGTCCAAGGCTGCTTTGGAGAGAGCAAAATCAATCATGATTTACTGTAAGGCTCTGGTCTGAGCGCCTGTAGTTAAAAGTCAGACCTATTTGAGGGGGATTAGCATTCCTGGGGTTCACTAGACTTAAGTAAAATGATCGGCATCACGCAGGATGCTCAGGGAGTGGATGATGTTGTCCCTAAAGAGCAGCTACTCATTGAGCCGTTCAGCTGAACAACTTGCTCTGTCCCTATGCGTGCACGTAGCATTTTAAAATCATGTATTTACAGCATATTGTTTGCTAGTGTTTGAGGAAAGGAATGATTTGCTTTAAACATAATCACTATCAGAAGTAAATTATTCAGCATTCGTTACTCAGAAGTTATAAAGGGAATCGGGATTTCTTTTAGTTTCTTCCTCTTTTTTCTAACAGATATACAAGCTGCAGGGCATACTTTTATGCTCCTGCAGCCAAAGCTTTGTGGAATTGACTAATAATCTTTTTTGCATATTTATAAACACTTTATTATTTATTAATGGAGCATTTCAGGAGTAAATTCATAATCCTGCCATGCGATTGCAGCCTTCATAGAGAAATGGCTGCTCGTGTCAAAGAGTTTGAAATAAGAACTGGCGTAACAAGAAAGAAGTGAGAATATCTCATTAGTGGGAAAGCAAACTGGGAAGAGTTTTTTGTGAGAATGACTACATACACACAAGATGTTAAGGGAAATAAAAAACACTCTAAATGTCAAAAACAGAACGCAGCGTTCGAGATATATCAATTCCCTGCTCTGCTTGTTAGAAAACACGCAACAGCAACCTGTGCAACCAGCAGGCTTAGAGAAGTGCTGGTCCAACATAGCCTGTGCTCGCCCTCCAGACTGCCTTTACTGCATGCAGACACTTGATCTCCAGGTATTTTAAGCTTCAAGGGCTTGAACAGAGTCCCAACACCCTTTTTGGTGTATTCGAGCTTGAACACCCATTGCATCAGATCTCCCATTGCCTCCCACCCTGCCAGTGCTGAAAATCACAGACCATTTCCCCATTGCCAGGATGAGAGCTGCATTTTGCAGGCACCCCCAAGCTGCCCAGGGTGATACTCATGCTGACAGCAAGTGCACACACTGATACAGCTTCTGATACCATCAATATTTCATTTAGACATAATACCAAAAGACCTTTATGGTGTTCAGAGAAAAGGCTTTACCTCTCCTGTGGTTAGGACATTCCTGGAGATCCATCTCTGCTGAGAGCACTGAGCTCCTCTGGCTTCCTCAAGCTCGTTGCCGATGAAGCAGCTCCCATCTCCCTTGCACTATTTGTGCTGCTCATGCTCCTTGTGCCCTTTATAATTTTATGGTCTTGACCACATCCCATCAGGTCACCAAATTTTTACAAGGTGATTTCCTTGCTAAAGTGACCCCCTGTCTTACCTCAGCCTTCATGTGCCAGGCCTAGTTAATTGTTAGAGCAACTGCCTTTATATGGGTGTAGATTTAACTCAGGCTTTCCACAGTCTTCAATATATGCCCTTTTATATATGCCCGTGTGCTTTAGAGCTTCACTGTGTGGTGGAGGAGGAGGCTCAACCAGGACATGAGGATATAGATTGGGAGCAGGTTGGTGGGCTGTGTGAAGACCAAACTGGGGGCTGAAGGTGTCTGAGTTATTGCAGATATTGCAGTTATCTGCAGTTGTTGCAGATTCCTCAAACCACAGCTTGTTATGTGTGAAGCTGCTGTAACCATCCAGGTGCCTGTGCTGTGGCCGTGCTTCCCACCCAGGACAGAGCTGTTCCACTTTGGGGGATCACTGTGTCCACTCCAGAACTTTGCAACACAAGGCAAAATCCCCCCACCAGCTTCAGAGAGCTGTTGCACCCACTTCCTAACCGCACAAGGTGCTTTCTCCTGGTTGCTCCCAGCCATAGTATGGGTGACACTTGCTACCCCAGTGACAGGGCAGTGTCACTCCATCCCTGCGGATGGGACTGGCATCCCTACCTACGGCACAGCCTTCTGTACGGCTTGGGCTCCCTGGCCCGAGCTGTGGAAAGCCCTCACAGAGCTTCATCCCACACCCTGCGCTTCACAGGCCAGCACACAGGCATCCTGCAGGAGCCCCGAAGGCCACCAGCCTCCAAGAAACCTCATGTCAAAGGCCCAGGAACTGCATCCTGCTCCCTTTGATACTGAGCGAGCAAGCAGGCAGTGTGCACTGAGGTCTCCGTGGGTAAGGGAAGAGGTGATTAACGAGCCTGGCTCATGAAAGCTTGGACACAGATTTGAGGAGACCTGTTGGGCTCTTCAGCAGCAGAACAGGTGGATAGGTGCAAGGTGAGTCTGCTCCCACCAGGAAAAGCTGCTGTGCAATTCACTGCATGCCAGTGGCATCAAGAGGCTGTTGCCTTTGTAGGGGCAAAAGCCTCGGGAAGATGACATTTCTGCCATTCATTTTACTTTATTTCTCTGAGAGCAACTAAAAACGTTTGGGGTTTTATTTGATCTGAGTTTCACAGGAAGCTGAGCAAACCAACTGTGTCGAGTGGGCTGACAGGGAGCAGGTGGGAAAGAACAGAAGTGCAGAAGAGAAGGTGAAGCGAGCTGCAGCTCGGCAGCAAACCCAAGCGTAGCGACACGTCATTTATGCCATTTAATTGTTCCTAGCAACTTGAATAACATGGAAGGCATTATTAACAATACCAGACTCATTATGTTCATTTTTGATGTGCTGTCTAAAAAGCTGAAATCCGAGGAAGGACATTACAAATGCAGCGTTTTGGGCTCCCTTTGGCATTTTGCTCTGCTACAGAACTTGAAAATTTTTCCGTGAAGCCTATTAAGGCCTGACATATTCATGTGCAAACAGAGCCAACCTGCATGCAGAATACCAACACCGTGTCTTTAGCAGGGGCATTAGTCAGCAGCTGCAGTGATGCAGGGCTGAGCTTTGCACCCCTGATGAAATGTGTGTCCCGCTCAGGTCACAGACCAAGAGCCCTTGTTGCCTTAAATGAAGGGCAGCTACTCTTATTTAGCACAGGGCCAATCAAGTCCTATTTGTTTAGACACACTGTGATGATGGTAAAACGTGCACGGGACTAATCTTAATTTATAGCCTTGTCTACAATGAAGGTCAGCACAGACCTAGCTGCTACACATTCAACGTGGTCAATACATTGAATCATCTCACCTCTATGGATGCGTTCATCTCTTTGCCATGCTCTCCGTGTCAGCTGCCAATGGGGCATGCTGAAATGCAGAGTGGCACTTCTGAGAGCCCAGGGGCTTTCACTTGCACGTGGTGAGGTCTGTGTTAGGCTCCAGTGAGGTGTGCGCTGAGCACGAGTGAAAGGAGCAGAGCGGGTTCCTACCAGAGCCACAGCCGGCCTAGGTGACGTGCTGCTGAGAGCAGGGAGGGTTGGGGTGGATTTAAGGTACTCTCAGGTGCCGGCCAATGAACCTTGTTTTATTCTCACTCTGTTTTGCTTTTTCTGCTTCTCCAGAGGGATGGATCTTCCTCTCATTTCCACCAGTACAAATTGGGAGTCGTTTTGCTGATTTCAGGAATGTCACGTGAATACAAGACAGGCTGATTTTTAGAAGAAAGACACACTCAAGAGACATTGCAATGACATTGAGGATGGCAGGGGGATGGCAGGAATACATTGCATGAATGTTACTCACAGGTTGTGTTGGGGCCTGCATGACTCAATTTCCTTTTCATCTGTAGCCTGTTAAGTTTGCACTGTCAGTGCATGTTTATACTCACTGCTGCTATGAGTTTTCCTGACACTTGCTGGGGAAGGCAGACTCACTGAGGAGCTAAAACTCAGCACAACAGAAGCCTGGAGCAATAGGAGGTGAGAAAATCCTCTTTCACATAAGACAAGAGGCTAAGCCGAGATTTCACAGTTTGCTGAGGCATGGTCTTTGCAGTGACCTACATCTATATATGATATATGCGACCAAAACATTAAAAAAAAGACATGATGAAAAAGCTTGTGTACTAGCAGAAGTCGTTGTAGTTTCCAGGCAAGGTTCCATATCAAAGTACCATTGCACAGGGCTGAACCTGTTGCGAGGTGCTGGGATTGCTGTTGCACTGCTCCTAAATGAAACAGAGACACTTGACATATTTCCCTTCAGCTGATAAAGAGATGCAATCAGTGATAATTATGGCTCTCCAAATAGCCCCAAGAAGAAGTTGAAGGGAAGACAACCGCAGCTAGAGGAGCCTTCCTGGATGATTTGTCCAATGCACCTAATTCCTGAAAGGGACAGTTGGGGCTACTTGAGTTCCCCAGCTCTCCAAGAGTGCTCGGTCCCTGACCCACGCTGTCCTGTATAGAAGACATGCCCTAGGTGAACACCATCATCCAGTGGCTTTCAGAGGTCACCCAGCACGGCTAGATGCCTTCCCCTTGGGATGGAGGCACCAGGAATGACAGCCTTTGCACACCTTGTTTCCAGAACGCACAAGAATGTCCCTCTTTCCTCTTTTCTTCTCACGCAATTTCGTTTCTTTTGGACCATTTCATCTTTTCCTTCTTATTTCAGTTGTAGAAGGAGCTGTTGCTAATCCATTCCAAACCATTCCAGCACCAAGTCCAGCACCATTCCAAACTTCCTCTCAAATATGAGAAATGAACAGGTATATGAGGCCTCTTCCTGTTTTCATGTGAAACTGAGCATGGACTCAAATTCAGGAGCTGGGAATGAAAAACAAAAACACAAACACCTTGGGAGCACTGTGAGAGTCACAGGAAGATCAAGAGCATCCTCCCTATGGACATATCCCACTGGTATCTTGCCTGTGGTTCTCCAGGATTTCTCATTCCCAGTTGTCCGTGGAGGTATCGGCAGGTCTGTGCTGAGGAGAACCTCTCGGGTGTGTATTTTATTTTGGAGACATGGCACCTGCTTGATCTCAGAGGTTTAGTGCCAGGGTACAAGCAGTGTCCTGGTAGGTCCGTGCAACCAGCCTCCTTTCCTGAATCCCTACAGCCCACACGTGCATACCTTCCATTAACCTGCATACTCTTACCAGCCTTCCTGGCATTTATGACGGTGAAAGCTTCAGTGGGAGATCAAGTGCTAGATACCCTGTTCACCAGTCTTCAGTATAAACTCAAAATTGATTAGCATAACATTTTATCTTGCTTTTTTAAGCCTCAGTGCAGAATGTTTTGCAGAACTTGAGTGCAAATCAGGCTGCTATGGATTTTGTCTAGGTACTAAATGCCTCTCTACTTGCCTCCCCTCTGACATCGTTCCCGATAATAATCATTCCCCCCACAGCTTCTAATCCTCTTTGCAAAATGCTCTGCGGTGTCCGGATCTTAGCCTCCCGGGCCCTGCCTATTTAGCAGTTGTTCCTATCAATTCAGCACGGACATGGAAAGGACCCGGTGGGACTTGGAGTTGCTATCAGTGACCACATAAGATGGAGACTGGTAGAGATGAATCCGGGCTGCTGAGAGATGCCGTAACCAGGTATGGACACGCGGTTGGCTCTGAGCTGGGGCTTAGCTGCCGTTCTTCAGCGTGGATGTGATAGCAATTGGTAAAAAACAGGAAGAAATACATATAACCACAGCTGGATGAGTGACATTTCCAGATTAGGAATCGCTCCCGAGTTCCTTCCTTAAAATCCTTATATCCTAATTTGCTTTTATTTAACATGTGCAAAATCTCATCCTGTTACCAAAGCAAGCAGGACCCGCACATGCTTAGCCTGACCCTCCTGCCCGAGACACTGATTTATTTTGTAAAACTATCTTCTCTTGATGTGCAGGTGCTAAGTCTCAGCTCATTTCATGTTCCTCTTTAAAATCAGCTCGGAAGTGATGGGTCTCCTCAGACTAATACTAAAGTAATCATTGCAGCAGCTCTGGGACAGCCTTCACAATGGGCCCAGATTAATTTGGTATCAGTGATGGTGCAAATTCAACCTTGCAAGAGACCAGAGAAACCCTGTATGTGCCCTCGTATAACAGTAACAGGGAGCTTTTTTTTTTTTTTAAGGTTTTCCAGCAATCTGTCTCCAAGAGTTTTAACAAGACAGGCTATTGCTGGTTCCCTCCTTTAGCAAATGAAGAACTGCTGCAGAGATGTTAAATTATCTCTTGTTCACCTATGTTTTAAAGCCTGCCTGGTGGAACCAATAAAAAGTCCCCATTAAATGTATTTTTGATGAGAATTTCAATTTTGCATCCTTGAAATTTTTCATGGGAGAAACCTGATTTCTGCAGACATTCTTCACTGGGAGAAAAAAAAATAATAATAAAAAAAATCAAATTGTACTAAATTGATCCAGATTGCATATTCCAGGTATCTTTATCTAACCTGTAAAGCATCTCATAAACCCATCAGACCTCTGGTAAAGTAGCGTGGTTTGTAGAGGAGCAAAAGGGCAAGTTAGAGCCAAGGTGTAATTCCAGAGAGGCAAGTGAGTGCCAGACTGAAAGATTTTCCGTCTCTCTAAATCCTCACATGTCTGCACTTGGGCAGCTTTCTGCTCTGTGAAAATTGCGGCTTTCGTCTTCATTCACAAATAAAGCAAATACTGAGATATTGCAGCTCCGTGCAGATGGAAACACTCTTCTGTTGGGTGCTAGGAG
>JAUBOD010000064.1:988659-999028 GCA_032353885.1 Nothura maculosa
GAAAAACAAAACCTGCCCTTACATGAACAGTTTCATGGGGAAAAGAGAGGGAGAGGGGTCAGAAATGCTGGGAGTGAGGAAGGGTGCACAAACAAAAAGGGAGGAGACCAGAAGCAGAGTCAATGAGTAAACCAGACTGTGAGGGAAGCAGCTGCAGTCACTTGGGGTGTTAACTAAGTATATTCATGTTGCAGGCCCGACATCTGCATTCCCATCTGAACAGAATCAATACACTTTTTTTTTCTGCATTCATGATGGTAGAAGAGCCTTAATTAGGCATGAAGACATTTATCAAGCAGCAGCCCTGCAGAGCAGGCTGGTGACAGTGACATGTGGCACGCAGACCTGCGTGGCAGCCCCTGGCCCCTCGATGCTGTCAGCAGGGAAGCCCTAATGGTGCCAATCTCCAACACAGAACCTGTTCAAGCGAGAGGAGGCTCCTAGAGGCACTTGTTCTTTTTTGTATGTATAAACTCAGCAGGGTCAACCCTAAAGGCAGCAAGGTGAAACAGGAACTTGGCCACTGATTTCAATTGCTACAGAGCAGCACAGTTTAATGCAAGTTTAAAATGGGAGCGTGCAGAATCTGTCCCGGGAACAGCAACATCAGAAGCAATTTCATCCTGCAGAATCATTTGCACTTAACTTGCCTGTGCTCTGACCCAGAAGCTGCTTCAGGAGAGCCTGGAATCTCTTCTTCCTTCCCCTTCTAACACATCCCAGGGGTGCTGCTGTTAGATTCAGTTCAGCACTCTTTGTAACCCGAATGACAAATATCTTGGGCATTTGGGATGTCCCTGCAGCAGAGCACATCCACCTCCCTCCCTTATAAGCAGGACACAATCTCCCTACATGCATTTGCTCACATGGTATTTTTGTTCGTTGTGTCCTGCTTCCCACCTCCCTCATCAATTACAAGCAGTAGAAATTAAAATAAGCACATTTATTTCATTTCTTGTATTTTTTTATTTAAAAAGAAGGTTTGCTAACAGCAATCAGTACCTTGGCCCAAGCCCCTCAATGCAACACTTGACTTGTACAGCCCTGTGGCTTCATCCCTAGCCTCATCCCCCTCCCAGGGGGGACAAACCAGGGAATCATCTGTCTTAACAACATTCCCGAATCAGGTGAAGCTCCCCATGATTGCAGCACTAATTTCATTTTGCAGTTTTACTCTGTCTCCTCGTATCTCAGGAAACACCAACAATTTAGACTGATGCTCACAGATTTAGCTTTGCTATGTGTCTGAGCTTAAGTAAAAGAAAGTTTAAAGTAAAAAAAAAAAAAAAGGAATTAATTTCCCAGAGTTGGAAAGAAACCTCCCCCTGTGGCAGATTAGCCCACATTTATCCACTATAATGTTGCTTACACCTTAATCTTAGTCGTTTTAGGCATTAGTCTGACACTAATTACCAAGCTGGAGCTTCCTATGGGTACAGTAGATTCTAGGTCCCCAAACATGAAAGAGTTCTTCCTTTTAGCACTTAAAAGCACTTAGTTTTTAAAGAGACAATATCAGGGATTTCAACACCCAAAGTTACACTTTCTGTACTTTAAAAGCATAGCAACAGGAAGAGGCCCAAAGATCACAAAGCCTAGTCACAAGAGAATCGCAGTGTGCTCCAAGGCTCGGCTGTGTCCTGCTATTGCCTCCCACAGAAACTAAGCCCAAACTGTGCTCACCAAACCCGAGCTCACCTGCATGTTGGCACCAAGTGTAAATAAGGAAATATGTAGCACAGGCTACAGAAGTGGCAAACAAGCTAATCAGACTAATTTAGCTTCATCCCTCAAAACAAACTCAGAAAAGCAAATTGGGTCATAAGAACTTTTTCTAAACATTTTTTTTGCATTCTCAAAAATAGGGGGAAATAAAGATTATCCCTGACAATCATCACTATGCAAGCATTCCACCTAGCTATGTCTGATATCCTGCTTGGGCCAGAGTAAAACCCAGTGGGAGCTTGATAAAAGGACAGATGGGCCTTAAGGAGTACAGTGCTGTACCCTAGTCCTTTTGGGAGATGTGAAAATAAATTATTTAGACTTGACAAAGTCCCTTTAAGTCCTGCGGCCTTTCTGCTTGGCTGGGTCTCAGGCCTATCACCAATATTTCAGCGGTTATTTTTGGAGGGGGAGAGAAGGCAGCTGCTTAGCAGATAGCGCTTGGGAATTAAGAGCTAAATGTACTTATGGTTTTCCTGAGCCCTGACAGATGCTGAACGCCTCACACTCCGGCACACCAAGACATGTAAAATTGATGGTGCCGGTTTGCGGCAGCGAGCCTCCTTTGCACTGCACTCCAGCATCTCCTCATAATCTGCCCGGCCCCGCACCCACTGCTCGCATCTCCTTTCCCAGAGCAATGTCACTGGGATCAGTTCAGCTCTGCACAGCTCCAAAGATGGTGTTCACAGCTCAGCGGCTGACAGGCGCCTAAACCTGTTTGGATGGATGGATCTGCACAACACTGAGGGGAGAGAGTCTCCCATAGGCAGCAGATGGGTCCTGCTTTGGTTCCACCAAGACACGCAGACAACCCTTTGGCCACAAGAGCTCCCAACAAACCTTCCCTGCCCACCCCGCTCCCCAGCCCCTTTCCCCATCCCCACCATCGTCACAGAGCCAAGAACATGACCTACCAGAGCACCAGCACCGACGTTCTCGGCCAGACAAACTAACTACCAACCTTGGACCAGTCACGACAAAAGGCTTAACGTTTACCCATCATCTAACATACCCTCAAAAACCAAGGTCATCTTCACGCATTTTGGACGTAGATCTAACATCCTTCCAAGCCTAAGCAAGCCCAAGGCAAGGTCTCCTGCCCAGGGCCAGTCACTTCAGATGCTCTTGCATCTCTCCTGCCCCTTCCTTGGTGAACACCAAACAGTTATAATACTCAGGTCAATATATATAGGTACCACGTATATATATTTTTGTCACTGTTCTGCGCATGAACAAAGAAAACCAACCCCACTAGGCACCACTCGTCCTTTCCTCCCCCTCCCCTTCCTCCCGTGGTTGTGTAGCCTGCAGGAACGCGAGCCACGGAGGCCACCTTACGTGGCCCCGTCGCATTCCCCCACAGTCAGCTTCAAGGCTCCCTGCTGGTGCAGAGTCTTTAAGGCTTTGAACTCCAAGGGCATGGTGTGCGGGCTGGCCTGCGAGGTGTAGCCATACTTCAGGCTGTCGTAGTAATGGTACTTGACCGGGTTCTGGTTCTGATCCAGGGGGAACGGCCAGAAGCCATAGAGATAG
The DNA here is from genome assembly GCA_032353885.1 of Nothura maculosa. NCBI lineage: Eukaryota > Metazoa > Chordata > Aves > Tinamiformes > Tinamidae > Nothura > Nothura maculosa. The sequence goes on from JAUBOD010000064.1 coordinate 991,921, forward strand.
ATCCTGTTGCAGAAGCGCGTGGCTAAGGTGTACATGAGGAGGCCGGTGGTCGGTCGCTTTATATGCACTTTGTTTGTGAGCCAGTACCTGGAAAGGGAGCATAAGGAAAACTGTTATTCCCTCCGCAGCCAAGCTCATATATGAAGCTCACAGCTTACACTTTCTTTTTCCCCATCTCCTGCCTGGTGATTCAAAGTGAGAGGCTTTGACTAACAGAAGAGTTCTCCATGCCAAGAAAGCCTCCCTGGGGACCGCTTCATGAATAAGCATCTCCTGCTCGCTGTCTAGCAGTTGCATCACACTTGTTGCTATGGCATTGAAGCATCTCATGGCTTTGCAATCCTTTATGAAAAACAAATTGCTTGCAACGGGTGGCCTTCAGTACTTCAGCCTACAATTATCTTCCAATCAACCTAGGAGATCAATACTATAGACCAAACCGTACACATGTCAAGTAGACTCTAGCCAGCCCTTGAAGCATGCACGCTCGCATTCACACAGCCAATGATTTTCACTGATGCATGAAGATTTTACTCTGACAGTAAATGTAACAGAGCTGTAAAAATGTTTGCCTTTGAATAAAGGGTCACCAGGTTAAAAGAGCTAATAAACACTGCTGTCCCCATTACACCCAGCATGATCCTCTATCAAAATATTTCACCATGCAATATATAATATGGAATATTCAATATGTAATATTCTATATGGAGGACAGGTGCCTTCACTATTGAAAGGTCTGTTAGTTTTTGAGACACAACAGAAGGGAAGGAGGAAGGTGGCATCCTGTAGTGATGCACAGATAGAACCTGTACCAGCAGGTATATTTTGGACAGTGAGAAAAAGCTATCATATTACCAACAAGTTGTAATAAGTTTCCAGAGCCTGCTGTTTTATTGAACGGGAAATTTACCCAGTTTGCTCAGTACACAAATACTTTTGGAAAAACAAGATCAGAAAGGAGAAGAACTGGGATGGAGCAGCTCCTCCCAGCACAGGTTTGATGTCCCACAGCAGAGCTGGCCACGCAGCTGATGTACCCAGGTCCTGACTCCCAGCTTTTGTAGGAATCATGTTAAAACACTTTCCATGAGGCCTGTTCATTATAGATGCCCATGGATTGGGGTGAAGAGGTATTTCAAGGGGCCTGGGAAGGCTCCCTGGCTTTGGAAAGGAGGCACAAAGCAGCAGAGCAGACTGAGCTATATTGCTGTGAAATCACCCAGAGCTATGGGACTGTGACTGGGGTCCCAGCTCCTCATGCAGATCTGCAGGACAGGGCTTTCTGCTCATTCATCCTTTCAGTGCTTTCAACTAGGCTCCAAAGGGCAGCTCTGGGCTTTAGATACCAGGAACCCTTGGGAGATCAGGAGATCACAACCTTAATCCTGCAAATTAGCTTTTCGTAAAAGCCATTAAAATTTAGCAACCAAGGCACAAAATATACTTAGTGGTTCTCCTACAATGGGAAAAATGGACTTTTTCTTGTGAACCAAATACTGGAAGCAGAGCTTTTGTCTGAGTGTAAGAAGGAGATTCTGCACTCTCATAGCGGATGTCAGGGTTATCGGTTTCCAATACACCACAGAAATGTCTAAGTGCCTACAGCTTTGGCAAAGCACAGCTACAATGTTTTGGGGAGAAGCACCTCCTTGCTTGATCCATCTTCTTGGTATCCAGCATTAAAGACGAGGAGGAAAATGGGAAAGGATGCAGTGAGAAGCAGTTTCGCAGAGGCACCACACTGGCATTTGCTGGGCCTCCCTGGCCCTTTTAGATGGCACTATCAAGGCAGGAAAGCTTGTTGCTACGTGAAAGGCAGCATTATCCTACAGGTAGCCATAAAACAGCCTACTTCTATTACTTTATGTATAAGTGCATTAGACCCTTACTGTGAGGGGAGAAATGGGAGATTATTGCAACCATTTAACACTGTGAATTAGGGAATCCTCTTGCAGCAGGGAAGCTACCTGTGAAGTAATGCCAAGCCACATCAATCTGCTGACTTTGGGGAAAGATATAAATGTCTGCATTTGTCCCACTTTTTAAGCTTTAGGCTTAAAACTCCTTTTATCAATTTTTCAGCTTAACGTTAGCCTGCCTTCAGAAGACCTGGCAGTATCAGATGGGCTGTGAGGAGCCCACAAAGCTACTGGTGACCTCCTACCCTTCCATGAGTATTAATTCCCAGGTTTTGTTCAGAGACTGTAGAAACTCTAATAGCACTCCACAGCCTTGACAGCATTATGAAGGGACACTTGTGCAAGGGAGACAACCAAAACACTGCTGTATGTCCCAGGCACAGGTCTGCTTTAACAGCCTCAGCACTCAGTGTCTGGATGGAAAGAGTAGAGCAAGGACAGAACTTCCCACCACACTCATTCCTCCCCGCAGAAGGAACTGACAGTGAAAAGCTGCTTGCAGAGATCTGGGATTCAGGATAGGGAGGGAAGGCTCATCTCAGCTTGGCTCTAGTTTTTCCCTTTGCTTTACCTAAAACCACGGGGAAGTGGTAGCATCTGTCTGCCAGAGACAGTTATCTTCTCATAGACCATCCTTATTCCTATGCATGAAATTCATGTGATCAGAAGTAGCCTACACAGAAGAACGCTGTTCTCTGCAAGTCAGCATGCACAAACAATCCCACCAAAAAACCCAAAAAGTCTGATATGAAGCCCAGCATGCGTACCTCAGCACATGCAGCTAGTGAGCACTCATAATCCTTCAAAGATATTGGAGTTGACTACAACGACAATGCACACTCTTAAAATAAAAATTTTAAATCTTGTCTCTTTTATGGACTGCTTCTATTGCAGACACAGAATTAAGACACTAAAACACTACTAGTCACTTCTACAGCATCACATATTACCCTTCAAACCATTACCCATATTTCGGAAGATTTGAGCCTTTTGTCATTTCATAACTCAGAAGCAGCTTTTAACTACAACAGCAGACATGAGGGGGAAAATGATCTGACCTCTCTGAGTCTCAAACTACTTCATCTAGGATGGTGATGCCTCCAGCTGAAGCTTTGAGAGGTGCTGGCAACTCCAGCCTCTTCCAGATGCATCAGCACAGACTATACCCTATGATGGCCAAATTATAACTTGGTCCATATGACAATGCTCACAATTTGTTTCCTGCAAGGGGAAGGTTGAAAACCCCCAAATGAGGTCTGCAAAATGTTTAAGAACTAGTTTGTCATGGAAGTGCAGGATTTACACAGGAGCAACTCCCTCATTTCTCCTACTATCAGCCAACTTAGTGGCCACATTCCCGGTGCTGTTCCTGATTCAGGAGAGAACAGCTGGAGATGGAAATAAAACCTAATTAATTCTGTAAATCCAAATGAGGTTGCCTGGGTGCACATGGGATGCTGTGTCAACAGCGTACCTTTAATATGTGAGGCCCAGGATTTTAATTAGGAGGAAAGATAATCTTGAAGCAGGCAGTAATTATTTTTCACATTGGCTACACCAATCATCATAACTATTAACTGCAACATTGTATAGAAAGAGACAGCAATTAAAACACAGGCCCAAAGAGCAGGCCTTAAAACTTGATAGGTCCCTTCTCAGAGGCACTCTCCAAAAGGGTGGACAGTTCCTTCACAAACCAGTCTTCTATCACTTCTATATTAAAGCCTCAGGGGGTGTTGGTAGCCTACAGAGATGGTTGGATGCATAAGCAGGATGCAGCAATGAACAGAAACTGTGATATTCTCATGCAAAAATTGCCTAAAGCAGTACCTGCTTAGGGTCATGATAGCATTTTCCATCTGTACCTATCATCCCATCAAGACTATCGTTTGTAAGGAAGCAGCATGGATGGAGGACCCAGCATTGCTTGAACTAGTACTTGAAGGTAGCCAAGGATGACGGATTCAAGAAGAGCAGCTTAAAGAGTCTTAAGCTACTGCCTGAGTGGGTTGGTTTGTCCTTACAGAGAAGCTATCTGACCCTTACAGAACAAGCACCAAAAGAGATTTCAACAGTGATCACAGGCCAGTGTAAGAAGGTTTCATGGTAGCATTTCCCCCAACTTCCCTCTCAAAACAGAGAAAAATACAACTGTTTCAGGATACTACCACAATTACAAAGCAGATGACTTTCCACATCAATTGGGGTTTTTTTGTGTGTTTTTTTGTTGTTTGGTTTTTCTTTTGCCACAGCACATCACTGCCTGATGTGCCTAAAATCCTAGGGTAATTCATACCCTCCTGCTAAGGGTTAAACTTCAGGAAAAAATTAACAGAAAATCCATTGCACTAATGAAATGAATAAAAGAAACCCAGGTCAATGAAGAAAGCAAGATTCAGCAGCATCAGCTATGTTATTTAGTCATTAAAAAATTAGAATAGCTGAAATAATGCAACTTCAGGCTTTTTTAAAGCAGCTTCTTCATACAAGCGTGATATCAACACAAGCTGTTCTGGAGGTGCTATACCTCAAAACTGGCAGAAGGATGTTACCAGTCTGTCACATGCACCCTGCTCCCATCAATACTCCTGGAAAACACAGCTGCAAGGAATGAGGTTGGTGTCTCCTGAAGGACTTTCAGATCCACGTTGGCACATGGGGACAGACCCTGTCCTGTTACCTGCATAGTGCACCACATGCCATATGCCTAGACAGGACACACTGGCACATAGGGAGCAACCAGTTATCCAACTGCCTGGCTTCTGCTGATCCTGCTCTATTTTACTCTGTTATCTTCAAGAAAAGGATGGAGTACCACGCATCAGTTCTGTAACAGGCCTGATCTACTCAAGTCCCCATTCAAATCCCTGCAAATTCCAACTCCAAAAGTTGTACTTGGATTTCAGCTGGCCCTGATCTCCAGGTGGAACAAAGCCTACACAAGATCTATAACCAGACATGGTCCAAATATAAAGAGCTTGAGCTGTAATGCCTGGCTTGAGTCTTGTTTAAATAAGCTGTCACAAATGAATCAATGTTGAGGAGCTAAAGATTCGTCATAGATGGGTAATTTTCTCCTTATCCAGACCTTGAGGTCTGTGCTATCCTTTGAAATACATCTGGTATTCAATACAAGCAAAGTAAATATTTTCCAAACTAAAAGAAACCGAAAGTAACAGGGAAGAGACTTTATTTCTTTCTCCTCTTCTTGCTATGTCCTCTGCTCTTATTTTATAAAAAGGCTAAATCTTCCTTGCAATTAACTGGAACAAACTGCCTGGATTGATAATTAAGGATCTTCAGTGTGCAAATACCATGGCTGCACACACCACACACAGTCATCTCCAGCCAGAAGTAAAACCCCAAATGCTGGAGGAGATGTCTCACTGCCCAAACTGGCTCTGTCGCTAGGTGCGGAGGGAGCAAAGATGAGCTGGAAGGTAGGAAGGGCTTTGGAGCAGCAGAGAATCAGCTTCAGTCTGTGTAGCTGGGAGAACCCAGGAAGACATTGTAGGTACAGATGTCCACTTTCTGCCCTACTGATCTCCACTTCCAAGAGTGTCTGCAAGCACAGACCACACAGGACTGCTATGGACCTGTGGTTCAGTTGGGCAGCAGGACACCACTGTACTACACTAGCTATAAACTCTGAGCACAGACCGCTGTCACAGAGCACACACAAAGTGTCATTGCTATTTGGATGCAAAACCTAATCGGAGACCTAGCCAAGGAGCTGTAAGATTTATTGATTTATTTTTTAAAGCAGGTCTTAATAAAGTCTTATGGGATTAGAATTTGTTCCTGCCAAGAGATCCTTGTGATGGACATAGCGAAAAATACTGGACTAGATTATACAAGGAACAGAAATGTGTTCATGAATTCTCTGCAAGGAGTGATATCCTCCAGACAATTTTCCCCTGCTTCCCATGTTTTATGTTACTCCTCTAACAAAAGCTGCTTGGCGTTGGGGATTACAAGGCTTTCGGGCAGCAGTAACAGATGAGTTATAAGGTTTTGCTTGCTTTCCAGCCACAGAGACAAACACTCGCTTCCACTTCCCACTTAGCAGACAAATTGTTCAGGAGACATTTTACAGACTCGCTCAGAAGTGAATCACACACTCCAGAAACGCACAGCCCTAGCACCGTGCCCGAAAGCTGGCCCCGTCCCCAATCAGAGCTTTTCCCCATCCACTCGAGGTTGTGATTCCATTTCAAGGCTTTCACAGTTTCCTTCTGAGCTTCTCTGTCAACACATTAGCAGCCCTCTGCCCTCCTGGCAGAGAGGGAGGGCAGCCAGTGAGTGTAACTGCATAAAAAGAACATCTGTCCTATTCCACACATTAGCCAGTCATCAACACTAAGGCTACCAGCAAGCGTTTAAAGCCTCCTCATAGCTCACAAGGTGATGTCTCAAATGACGTTGAGAAGGACAACAGAGACAAATCCTTTTTGCTTATTGTAGCAATGCACTCTACAAGTGCCCTGAACGCCCTACAAATTAGAGGAAGAAGTGTTCCATTGCCACTGAAACACAGCCTGCTCTAGGTGAAAAGCAGACCTCTTCACTAGTGTAGCATAATAAATGCAGCAGTTCAGAGAGTCAAGAATTCAAGAATACATTTCACCAGAACTGAGGGAAGTAGCAGAAAGGCACCGCTTTTGCAGCTGAATTGAGGTTGGTTAAGATAACCTCAGTCTTTGTAGAAAATACTACTGCTTAAATAACTAAAACACATAAAAGCGTGTTGGTTGTAAGACTTCTTTGTGATCTCCAAGTCAACTTGGGATAGATTATAAACGAAAGGTAGTTTTATCCAAGACAGGACCGTAAGGGACAACTTTGCAACTACAGAAACTGTAAACAGAAGGATTTTCTGTGAGTGTTTCTGCATTATTTATTGCTACATGTCACAAAACATTCATTTCACAACTCTCAGACCCATCACCAGCTCAAAGACCTGCTGCAAATTGGCATGTCACACAGAGCGGGTGAGAGAGGGAAGTTGCCAGAGCCTAAATCCCTGTAACAGCGGAGAGTTCATTACGCAAAAACACCTAGATAATCCTAGGAGTTAGAGCGAACCACAGAAGACAAACAAGCAAGCTCCTAGCAATTGCTGTCAGTTTGGCCATAGGAAAAAAATCCTTCCTCACCACAAACTACATCACATGAATTACCCTGAGCTC
>JAUBOD010000064.1:1055808-1084927 GCA_032353885.1 Nothura maculosa
ACGTGTAACCTTTTCTGGGTTTTATGCAATAATTCCCACCTCTCTGTATAAGGCTCCAGCCAAACCTTCCAATAATGTGACAAAATCCTCCTCATAGAGCTGGAGAGCATCTTTAGGTCATGCTTTTTGCCATGTGCTGTTGGTGAAGTCCTTGGACAGTGGTGATTTCCTTCACAGGACCCTACCTTGGGACATCAGGATACCCCAGTGTATCCCAGAGGGCTTGAACTACCAACAGCATCTGTGTGGTCCACTGAAAGGCAAGAAGTCATCAACACAGCCTGTCCATGGAGAGAAGACCACTTTCTTTGCAAGTGGGGTTTAGGGTTGGTGATGTTAAGGCATTGATATAGAAGGATTATGAGCTCACCACTAATGATATATGTTCAATTAGCACATCTGTCTTTTGCTCACTCCAAGTTTTCAGTTCTCCATTTTATGAATTAAAATTACCTTGAAATTTATGTTCTGATATGCTAGGTGATGTTTGAGACAGTCCTACATGTTCTGTCAGCACATGAGGCATCTGGATTTGCAGTAAACTTCACATATAGCTTAGAGCAGGGCAGGGAGTTTCACAGAACCTATCAGCAAGTCCATTCTGATGAACACTGAGGGGGTAACAGACCTTAGGAACATAACGTCTTTGTCTCCTGCCATAACATCAGTATTTAATGTGGAATAAAATTCACACTGAAAGATAACAAAAGAAGTATCTAAGGATTATGAATGTATCATTACATATCTACCCCAAACTGTTCTGTTGTCTTACCTCAGTCAGTTCCTTCACATTGGTCTCTAATTGATCTGATCTGGAGAGAAGACAGTACCTCAGGATTTCAACATTTTTTTAAAGCTGTTGCTCTACACAGCACTTCCAAAAACAATGCCTGTATTTCTATCATAAACAAGAGCTGCTTTTGAAAGTCACTTGGCATCGTTATTTAAATAACCCCTTTTACTCTTCGATTGTCTTGTTTTTCTCAGGGTTGTCATAGAGAGGAAGATATTGATGAGTTAGTTGTGTATCAAGGAATATAGATGAGAAAGAAACATTAAAATGAAGATGAAGCCATTTACTTTGTTCTTGAACACATTTATTTTTGACCTATTTCTCCAGTGTTTATAGCTGTCTCATCTAGCTGTTCTTTCATATAAATTCAGGCATTGGGAAGAGCATTCTACAGCAAAGACTATGCACGGATACAGTTAATAATGCACTGCAGGGACTGGAAAAAGCCGTCACCTTCAATGCATCTTGTGTAAGTGGACATATTGTAGCAGGGAAGTCAATAGATTGTTTAGCTATAATGAATTTCTAGAAGGCAAAAACTCATTTTCACTTTTCCAAAGAAAAAAAGGTCTTAGATATCAGTGCATTAGATCTTAAGAATGCTCAGTCAAAACACGGGTTGTTACTTTTTAAAATAAATGTCTTCCTGAAACCAGCCAGGTCCTTAATCTCCCCCTTATAAGAGAAAGACGATGAATGAAAACGGACAGGGGATTCTTAGATTGTTTTCTCCAGAAATAACCCAAGGCTGTTTTTCCCCCTCTACCCTGGTGTATTCCAGCTTTACTTACACTTATCTAGAACATCAGAAATGAAGAGATAAAAGTGAGTAATGCCAGACCAGCCCCTCACTGAGTTTTAATCAGCAGAAGTTTCTTCAGCAGGATTCGCATCTGTGATTCGCATCAGGAAATTCAAGTAAGCATCTCTAGTGTTGATCATGAGCTTCCCACAAGCTACATGCCCTTCTAGACAGTATGAACGTTGTGAGAGACTTTCCTCTGGATTTTTTTCCTGCCCTGAAATACACATTTTTATTCCTTACTCACATAACACACCTAGCCTCTTCAGATAGCCCTAATGATTATTACCTTCACATCAGAACACAGTATTTGCCAGTGGAACAGCTTGACTGTAGCAATATATTAACTAAATATATTAATTAACCAATGTACCATTTTATTGTCTCAAATTTCCACTGCCATTTGTCCCCCTGTGCTCGGCATTATTTAGTGTTTTTTAACAGATTTATTTTCCCAAAGCTTTTAAAATGCCCTTGCATCTCTATTCGTAGTTTTGTGTAAGGATATGCATGCAAAAATCAAAGAAATGTGCATTTTGCAGACACTTGCCCCCTCTTCTAAGTGCAATTCCCCCAAAACTACCAGTTTGTTTCTGAAGCCTCATCCACATGATGACAACATATAATCACAGTTATAGAAATATATGGACAGGAAGGTAATTCCGGAGAGGGCAACCACAGAGCAAGGAGAAGGATACATCTCAATATTTACTGAGAATGTGATCCTAAATGTTATTACTTTGAGTTTGCTCTAACACCACCGTTGCACAAAGTTTACATCTGTACAAGTGTAACCAGAAAAAAACCCTAAAAAGTAACAAAATCTATCTACAAGCACATAAACAAACAACACTTGAAAACTAAGCATACCAGGTCACTTGCAACCTGCAGTGCAATCAGCTTCCCTCAAACTCCATCCTCAGCTGCCAAGTTAGGGTCATTTCTGTGATGAGCTGGTACCGGTTTGCAACTCTGTCACCTGTTGTGCGTTCTAGTTTCAATGACATGTTTACATCATTGGCAAAACAAGCACCTCTACTTAAATGTCATTTCCACAAAAGCTCGGTTGTGTTCTGACTTTTGGCTTCATCCAGAAATCTCAATGTCTTTCAAGCTGCTCTGCTTCTTTCCAGAGTAGTTAAAAGATGTATGGGTGCTTGAAAATACCAAATGAGCACTGATTTCAGTTGGGATTTTGCTCATATTCTGAGTAGAATACATGTCTTAAATATTCAAAACGGTCCTGGAAAGACCACCAAGATTTCAGGTAGATATATTCCTTCTAATTATTCTAAGTGGACACTGCTACTCTTCTCTTTTATTTATATAATGTGCTGATCACATTAGCAGGCCATTAAATTGCCTCAAGTTTAAAGCTTTTGTGCTCACCGGAGTTAAGAAACAGAGATACAACTGCAAATATCCTCTGATCTACCCATGCAAAGAAAATGGCAATAAACTCAGCTGGAATCCTTCGAACTGCACTAAAGTCATACCCATGCAACACTCTTGCGGTAAAACATTACAGTCCTGCTAAGAACAGTTAAACCAGTTAAAAAGCAAAACAAACAGCTTCTTCCCCATTGCTCTTAGTCTGTAAATCAAACCTCAATTATAGAGGTAATTACATCCATGCAAAGAACAGGGATTTGGGGACTGGAGCACTGTATGTTCAGAGAGGAGTGTGGGAGCTGTGGTAAATTCCAGCTGGTGGATAATATCTGTTCCAGTCAACTGGAGTAAGCGGCGTCCAAAAGAGACGGGGACATTCAGTACTTTATGGGAGGCACGTAGCCTCTGAGAATTAGAGGAAAGGAGCAGGAGACAGAGGCATTGCCTTAATATATCAGTTGTACCATGTCATCAATTCAGCATTTCTTATTCTTTGTGAAGAGAGGCTGAAGAGATAACATTTAATCCCAGCAATCACAACTCAATGAAAAGCAGAGTAAGGTTCCCTTCCAGTCCAGATATTTTCCTGGGCTCCCTGTTGAACAGATCTGTGAATTCATCAAACCTTTGCACCGCAGTCGCTTTCCCATTGGAAACAGCCTAAGGATCCCTGTTCATTTTGCCCAAGTCACCCCAGAGCTGTCCGGGCATATTCCCTCCTTGCTATTGTCTTGATTCCTTTCCAGAATAAGCTAAATGTCTCTATCCCCTTTTCTCCCCAACCTCTCAGTAGAATCTTTCCTAACTTACTGTGTAACGAGCCCATTTCCATTCTTTCTTGCCATCTCCTGAAGATGAAAATGGATCCTCTGCTGAACACCATCTTCCCAGACTCATGGCTTTTAATGAAAGCCTGAAATTCCTTCTATTTAAGGTCACGGAGGTGACTAATGGACTAAATAGCCTGTTAGGTGGAGGAATGGCTCCGATGAAAAACACTGTGCAGTCCACGAGCTCCATGTGCCCAGGATAACGTTTAGGAGGGCCAATGAAATGGAAAACTCCCCTGAGCTCTGCCTAGTGCTCCTCAAACTTATGCTGAAATTGTCCCTATCTGCCAGGCCTGTGTGCTTAACGGTTTCCAAAGCTCCCCTCTGTCTCCATGGACCTTCACTTCTAAAATAGCGGTCTTCCTATTAAAACCCTGGCCTTATGCAAGATATAGGTTATACCTATGCTATGTTCTGCAGGCAGAGCCATGTTCATCTCAGCCCCACAAAGAGCCTCAGTGCTGAGATAAGGGCAACACCGGATCCTCCTGTCCAACCACTCTGGCAGCAATGCGGCTGGAGGGGAACACAGACACAAAACCAGCCTTGAAATGAACGTCGCTCTCAGACAAATGGGTAGAAGCTCACTTGGCTTTGATTTTTAAATAAAAATAGTTCTTTTCTAAAGCCTGGCTCAAGGGAAGCTGGAAACTGAGTGATGACTAACATTTTGCTTGCTGAGGAATAGGTTTTTATTGTACTTGTCCTCAAGCTCTCGCAGCAGCACATGGCCTGCTGCTGGGTGACTGTGTGATCTTGTATTTCCCTTGCAGCAGCAGCATCTTGCAGCAGCAGTGCATTTCCCTTGCAGCAGCAGTGTAAACACTTATTTTTGCATGTGATCGAGTTTAAGCTGCTGTTTCAAAAATAAAACCTCAAAATGACACAATTCCAATAGGACACTTTCAGCTTATCAAAATATTTTGTTTGATAGAAGTGCCACTGAAATTGAGACTTCCCGTGAAAAATCACAATACTAAGGAAATTACTTCTTTTCCTCCTAGAGAAAATTGTGACCAGCTGTATTTAACAGTTTGTCTCTGCATTTTCCTGCATATTTTGAAGAAATATGTGGAGAAGGACAGGTATCTCATAATGAATAAGAGGAAATGTAGCAGGTTACAGAAATGATACCTGCTGGAGACTGAGATTCCTTCTTATGCTGCCATGTTTTGCTGTTGAAAATTGACTTGTGAAACGTGGACAGGTCTTGGAGTGCAATATCCCTGACAAATAGGCTGAAGAGACTATTCTTTTCCCCCTCTGTATCCCTCATTTATCAGTATCCATCTGGTTATCTTTTGTGTAGATCATAGGTACTGCTGTTGTCAAAGTCTACAACGTGTTTGTCTCGGTTACGTCTCGTTTTGTGACAGGGCTGTTAGATATTGCTGCAACACAGCTCACCGAAAACAGCATCGCTTGGAAATGTGTGCAGTGCTTTCCTTCCACCTTGTGTAAAAGCAGTGTCTACATTTAATGAGCTCAATATGCACCTCTCTTTAGTAGTTACATGCCACATGTGTCCTTCACAGTTCAGAAACCAACGTGTCTGTTCAGAGGCAAGGAATGGAGAAGAATTTATCTTATCCGGGGACAGTACTGGCCTAGCTCAGCAAGTCAAGACATGTTGGATGCCCTCTCTTTGCTTCTATGCTTCTGATTTATAGAAGCAATAAGGGTTAGTAGGAAATGATAACAAAATGTTAAATAGCATGGTAACTTTCCAAAGGCTGCTGGGTGTTTGCAAACCAGACACAAATCTAAGCCCCTTTGTGTTAATATCCAAGCACAGGAACACAAGTTGGTGTGTGGCTGTCAAGAAAGCTCCTGCTATTTAAGAGAAAGATTTGAAGGAGAAATCTTTATGTTGCTTTCCTGCTGAAAATACCTGTCTAAACTCATTACCTCTTACCAATCATCTGAGCCAGTGTCTGTCCCTACAGGGCTGGGAGATGGACATCAGGAGGCAGGAATGGAAGCTAAAGTCGGCAGGCAGCTGCTTTTAACATAACAATCACTTTTTCCTGGCAAGACTACCCAAATGGGGTCTTCCCATTAAGTTCAGCAGTTATCTTTGCCCTGGCATGAGGAACACGGGACCTTTTTGTCTTCCCTCATCACATGAGTAGGAATCTTCAAACCAGTTTCTTTGTACAAAAGCTCACAATTCCAGTGTTTTTTTTGTCTTCCAATATTATCTACTCCTCACCTTGAGGTTACTTTTTGCATCATTCATATTCCAATAAAAATCCATCCCAGGGCACATACAGGTAGCAAACAAGGAACATCAGAATACATGACCAAAACAAATTGTTTTAAGAGAATATTTCTAGCAACTATTTTGTCCAGCTTAGCTGCACCATAAAGATCATTTAAAGGTAGCAAACTCAGTGCAGAATTAAATTATTTTGCTAAGCTCATTCCTCAATATGCAACACTTTCTCAGTGCGGACATCCCCAGAACTCATCATCAGTCACTGTCTTTGGCTAGGCCCAGGTTTAGAGAGCAGAACGTGGGGGCTGGCCCCACGTTAGCAGCTTACCCAAAGCCCACAAACAGCAAGGAGGAGAGGACTTAGAGAGGGCCAAGGAGGCAGAACTCCTCCCCAGTCACTGTCTTTGGCTAGGCCCAGGTTTAGAGAACAGAACGGAGCCCTGGTTGGGGCTGGCCCCACGTTAGCAGCTTACCCAAAGCCCACAAAAGCAAGGAGCAGATGCCTTAGTGAGGGCCAAGGAGGCAGGGAAACTTTCTTAGGCTGCTAACGTGACCCATCTGTGAAAGGGTCACCAGATGAGCCCTTTCTAATTAAAGCGAGACTCACAGCACAGCCACATGCACAGCACTGCAGCTAATTAAAGAGGCCTAAGCACTAATGCATTAACCTTCTAGTCTCAAGACATTAACTTTACCAGGTGTAATATCTTCTGGGTGACATAAAGGCTAATAATCTGCATCCAAAGCACACTACAGCTCAGTAAATACCCAATTAACTGTGTTCTGTCACAGGTGGCAGCAAAATGCAAGGTCTGGGATGGTGGAAGGGAGGCCCTGCAGGGCCGGACGCATGGGGGGACATGTAAGGAACAGCCAGTGGAGCACAGAGGAGTGATGCTGATGGAAGGAGCCTGTGCCAACACCACACTAACAAGCGGCTAGAGTGAGGGGAAGCCAGACGATCAAAGTAAAAAAAGGCACAAACCCCAGGATTTCTTTCTGTGGACATTGAACAAACTATTTTCCAATCTTCCTTTCTCCCTCTCACCTTCTCAAATGGCCTCCAAAACTTCTCCTCTTTGAAAGTTTGTTCAAAACAACAGCTCTGGATTCAAGTTGTATACAGTAAAATGGAATATTTTCCTTGCAGAAAACAGAGAAGGAACAGGAGAGGCTAAAACAAATAAACAGGCAAAGAATAACTGAATACTCAATTCTACTTGTTTTGAATATAAGTGCCTCATTTAGCCGTGTTTTATACAAGCTAAGGAAGAAAAGAATTTTCTTTTTATAAACTACAGGCTTGAAACATTTAGAAATAATGAGTCAACGAAGTGCCTATTCTTATTTTGACCACCACAACAAACAAACTAAATAGAAATGGGCATCATCACATTCTTTGAAGGTGCAACTGTGCTGGTGTGGACCCAAGGCATTGAGCAAAAACTTACCCTTTCGCTTTGATGAAGAGAGAAGCCTTCCTCGGCAGTGGGGAAAAACAGCTCTAGGAGCTCAGGGTGCTTTGCAGGGCTAAAATGCCTTTTTTTTTCCCCTTTCCTCCCCAGCTGAACTGACACAAAGAACATCAGACAAATTAGTTGGTAATGAGACATTCTGCATTTTTCATAATTGCTTCTCTCATGTGGCCTCTGAACTGCTCTTGTTCTCACTACCTTCCAGGTGTTCAAGATCCTGCAATCATCTAGGTTGTCTTAGTTTTCTCTTTGCTTTTCTATAACCATTCATTAAACTTCATCTGCATCTTTTTCTTTCCAAAACCACTGCCTTGCTCTCTCTGTCACATGTCTTTTCACCAGGGTCTTCCTTCTGAAAATATTTCATAAGCATGAGCAAATGACAAGCCCCACTGCCATTCTGGGCAAACTTTCCACTTGGGCCCTTTATCTTCAATCCAAGCTTCTAATTGCTTTTACCAAACCTGGAAACCTGTTGGGAGAGACAACTACGGGTCAGCCAGCAGAGAAGGGAAGAAAGGTAAAACCAAAGTGATCATCCAGTGAGACAGGAAAGAATGAAAATAGTGGTTTTAATATCATTTACAGGAAACTTACAGTATGTATTTCACATCACATATTTCTAAACTGCTCATCTGGAAAATATAAGCTGCAAAAATACAGAACACAGTACTCAAAATATATCGAGCATGTGATATCTCTTTGTTTTTCTTTTTTTTTCTTTTAAAATCAATTGTACAGTGAAATATTTCCTTTTCCCGACCAGGTTTTGGGTTAGATTAGAAATGCTGCAGAAAGTTTGCAAAATCACCACCAATCAAACCAGCACACTTCAAAGACCTCTTTGAGGAACACTTTTTCCACCTGTTTGAGGGACACTGCACAGTGTGGGAAAGGATTAATACACATCCTGAAGCAGGGGCAGAAGTACCTTGGCTCCTGCACACACGCTGTTGTGGGCTATTTGTGGAGAGGTCCCTATGCAGGAAGGACCTTCTGCACATACAAACAGTGACAAATGCTGATGTGATGATGAACAGCAGCGATACTCAGGGCAGACATCGCTGTCAGGCCTGGTATGGAGGCAAGTAAATACTCTGCTTTTGTGGACCCTCCAAAGACCTCTATGGAGGAGTTTTGAGCCACAGGTGGGAAAAACTGAGTGGGATGGTCTTATTATTTCCAAAAATGTGGTCAAGGTGGAAGTATCCTCCAAGTCCAGATGAGAGATTATACCTGTACACCACCCTCAAAAACCTCCCACAGAAGTCCTGAGCTTCTGAAAACTGGAGGAAAGTCCTTTCAACAAGCCAGCAGCCCAGTTACAGGATGTAGCAGGGCATGTGGCCTCATTGCTCTCTACTAGTATCTTGTTCTCTGGTATGATGCCATGGAGAAACATGAGGATGAAGGGAGTGAGTTAAGGAACAAACTTAGTTTCTAATATTCACATTACCTGGAAAAATAGCCTCTTAGTGTTTGTCAGAGCCACAGCAGGCGCAGCTGGTTGCATTAGGAACAGGAGAGCTTTTTTGCCCTCTGCTGTGATTTTTAAGCTCTCAGTTTGCTCAGCTGTAGCTGCTACTGAGGGATCTCAAGGACAGAGCATAGCAAAATTACACAGGCAAATCACATGCACCTGATCAACACCAGAAGAATAACCCAAGAGAAAGCAGCCCAACTAAAACATTGCTTTCCTTCCATTGTGAGTGAAGCATGGCCAGGAGCAGGTTGGGCACTGCTGTCTCTTCTGTTTGCAAACCTCTTCAAAAGGAGCTGGCTTCTCCTGTGTGTCTAAGCACCCCTAGTCCCTGTAGCCTGCCTGATGTTGCCTCCATCTCATCTATAAAGGGCAAAAGGAGTTTTAAAATAGCCTTATTGCATTTTTCCCCATCTAATGCCACTTAGGCAGTTCTGGCTCACATAATCCCTAATGTCCCCATGACTGGAATGTGATTTAAGTACATACAGCAGGGGGGAAAAAAAAAGTTTTTGCAGACTGCATTCAATTTGTATCAAAAACCTAATGAACACCACATTTATTGTACTTTATTTACATGGTAGACACGTATAATATAATACAATACAGCAATCCATTTTGAGTGGTAGGCACTATGGGTTTTAATAGGTCACAGCTCTTCCCCTGCTCCCATTCACAGTCCTCCTCCCTAGGGACATTGCACCAAAGAGAAGCAAGAGGTTACTTCTGCTTGAAATATCACCCAGTCCCAGTGCTCTTACACTTTTTTTTTCTGTGAACCCTGCTCTGAGATGGCTCCTTCCCAAAAGTGTATGGTGGGAATTGCTTTCATGTGTGAACATGGAGACTCCAGGCTTTGGTGATCATAGCCCACTGGCATCCCTTAACATTTGTCAGTGACTCTTTTGCACATTTTCATCACACTTTCAATTAAATCCATTTTCAAGGCAATATGGGCATGTGGACAAACTGCAGATCTACTAACACAGCTTATAGGCCACCTGGGACCAATGGAGCAGTTTTAGACTCACAAAGACTTCAGGAAAATGGCTGTGATTCTTCAATAGGGATCATAATCATCCAAAATTGCAAAAACATCATGGGCGAAAACCAGGGATGACTTTTTCCTTCAAGTTCACGCTGTTAGTATTGTGAGGCACCATATGTATAACACTGAGATGCAGTTTATGTTGCAAGGTAAATGCACTCGTTTGTGTGATGCCATAAGAAAAGGGCTAAGATTTATGTGTCAGGGAAGGAGCCTCCTGCTGTCCTCAAGTTAGAGACTCAGTTGGGAAGAACTAAGATATGTTTGGCCAAATACAACCCTTTGATTCCAGAGAGGTTTTGCATCAGATCTAAGAGCTGTGCAAACATTGCAAATAAAATACCCACCACCTGCTCCACCTTAATACCAATTTGTTTTTGTCTAGGTTTATACTCTTCTTGTGTTTGCTCTCAGTAATTACAAAAATGGATTTACTAAGTCGTGGGAAGACTGGGAGAAGCAGAGAATTTCAAGCATCGGTCAGAGAATAGTCCTGGAAAGGGAATTGTGACTCAAAAGCCAGCACGTTCTCCTAAAGCAGGGTATGTCCAAAGGCGCTCAGCCCATTGGCACTGAGCAAGGTTCTTCCTACTCTATTTTGAATCACATGCATTTGCAATCAATATTTGTACTGGTAAGAAAATTCAGCCTTTGACTAGAGAACAAAAACTTCCCTATGATTTCTATGTGCAATGAGAACAAACTAACTTGTCTGAATTACAACAAAGCTATTCCAATCCCCTCCAGACCCAAGAATATATGCAGAAATGACCTTGCAAATACACTGGAGGCATTTCCTACTTTCCCTCAGCAATTCACAAGGAGAAAGTAAAAGGGAAAACTCATTTATGAAGTTCCTATAAATTATTTGCTGAGTTGGATTTGACAAGTTTCTTATTGCTTTTTGCCACTTGCAGACACCAACTTCGTGTAGAACAAGCCTAGCATTAGAAAATCTCAGGGTATTGCTAATCTTTTCCTTTATACCTTTGTTACTCACCAGGCTACGAAACTCTGCTCTGCCACAATTAATCTACAGGAAAGGGGGAAATATCTCAGACAGTCAACATAATATTTCCAAAGACCACCTCCCTGGAATCACTCCATCCTTTTAAGAGCCTGATGCAAGATTTTGACAAGCAAAATAGCACAAATGCATCCAAAAGTCCCAGTCTTGCAACCACCTAAATGGATTCCACTGTCAACACAAATTCACGGTGCCCTCATGGGAGTAAAAGATGCTCAACAACTAAGGCTGAG
Source organism: Nothura maculosa (assembly GCA_032353885.1). Lineage (NCBI taxonomy): Eukaryota > Metazoa > Chordata > Aves > Tinamiformes > Tinamidae > Nothura > Nothura maculosa. Next base: position 1,067,107 of record JAUBOD010000064.1, read on the forward strand.
GCAAAACTGAAGCCTAAAGGAAAGCAATCCATGTTCTTAGGCTGCCAAAATAAAACACTAGTTTTGCTTCTGACTACACAAAGCTTCCTTCTGCTCCACCGAATTCAAGGAACAGATCACAGCCAGAGATTGTACTTGGCAACACTAGTTAATAAAGAACTGCCTAACGTCTAAGAACTGCTGAAAGACCATTTTTCAGCACAGCAATTGTATTAACACTTATATTGGCTAGAAATGTCAATGAAATGATAGAAAATGTCATTTACAGCCTAGAAGAAGTAACAGATTTAGTCTATAAAAGCAGAAAAAGAAAGGTTGATATTTTGAGCGTATCTCATACTAAGTGAGACCTGCTGATAACTAAAGCAAATTTAAATGACAGTCAATAACTCTGAACCTTACATTACCTTGGTAGCTTGAACTGGGCTTTACTATAGAGAGGGAGGAAGAACTGTTGATGAAGAAAGATAGATGAGGGTCATTTTGGAAGAAAAGTTTGCAAACTCTGGGTCTCAGGAAGGGGTAAAATGGGGTCCATTTAGCATCATTACAGGTTAAGCACTGAGTTGTTTCAAGGACTTGGGGAAAGCAAAGCAACAGGGCCCCACTTGCTTCTTTTAATCTTGGATCACCCCAGACCATGAGATAACTGAAGGGAGGCCTGGCTTGTGCCAACAGCTTCTACCACTTGCTTGCCCATCTTAAAAAAATGCTGTCCACATTGCCACCAATTGGATCTTGGTCTTCCAGTTGGGTGGGAGGTGGTGGGGATGGGGCATCATGTTGCAAGTAAAGTATTCAAAGCCTCCTGGAGCTGCAGAACCAGAACGGTCAGTCACATCAAGAGCATAGGATGCTAGAAGTAGGAAACTACAATTAAAGTAAGAAAAGTAAAAAGGCCTAAAGGAAGCAAGAGTAGTTCAGTATTATTGCTTATATTCAGGGGTCCTCAACCCCTCACACAGAAACCCTATGAACTTCACAGGAGTTAATTAGCTCCAAAGAGAGACAGCCAGAACTTGCCTGTTCCTGCCTGCAGAGACAGCTCATGGGAAATTAGAGGAGTATAGATGAGGATACCTATGTCTAAAGATAGAGTGGAAGCGTGTCTGGAAACTGCTGCGGATAAAAGAACAGAGCTATTATCACACCAGCCTAGTGAAACATTTGTCTTTTGTGTATGTCTTTAATATCAACCATTCCTCGTATCATATGACAGAAACAAACACACTAAGATTGTTCCAATCACAGAAAATGCCAAGTCCAACATACCCAGCTGTGAGAAACCCCCTCACACAGCAGCAAAAGCCCTGCCTAACTCTGGGGCTAAAGCTTCACAGTGCTGGGAACCCTGAGGTTGACTCTGGGTTTGCTGTGGAGTTCAACTGCTGATGACTTGACAGAGTCACCTTTCTGTCTCCCAGGACTTCATTCATTGGAAATTCATTGGAAAACACACAGCCAACTGATGGACAAAGGTGAACCTGAAGCGCATTGCCTCCAGCACCACTTTGATGAGTGCAAACCAGCTGAGGATGGTTTTGAACTCTGATGGAGATTGGAGGGAATGAAAAACTTCCCCCACCCTTCCCATTTTTTTGTTAAGACAAAAAATACAGTCAATGCATCTCAGCCATTTGGATATACTCCAATCACTTTTCCAGTGTCTACATCTCATCAGTTCAATTTTGAAGCGTCCTGAAGCATTGCTAGCTCAGCTAATTGAAGCTAATTTCTTTATGCATCTTTCCTTTTTCACCTTCTCAGCAAGGTGAGACCCATTTCAGATCTGTAATGGCAGCACTGAGTAGTATTCCAGGTTTCTGGCAGTGTGAAGCCCTTCTAGTTGAATTCCTAAGGAATGGAGGGTTTGTCTAGATAATTCAAGTGATAGACTTTTCAGTCCCGTAATACATCCAAGATGATCTGAACAAAGACAGAGATGTATGACTTAAACACATATAAAAAGTTCTGAAAATGCATTTTCTATTTAAGGAGCATGTATAACAAATTAAAACAACCCTCTACAACAACGACTGATTCTAGAGTCATTTGCACCAATTTTAGATTGGAGTTTCCTTCTGCTCCCATTGGGGCTACCCCTAGGTTATATCTGTACAAGAGAAAGGAAACCCCAAGCTGATGTCATGCAAGGCAACTGGACAATCCCTTAGCATCTGCTAAAGCTCAAGTAGTTTTAATCTCCAACATCCCATTCCTTAGCAGACAGCCATGCAGAGACCACAGTGCTCAGATACGTCAAAATTACATTTCTCCTGAGTCCACAACATGACCTGGAACCTCTGAGCCCTCGAACACTGGGGAAACCTTCCAATGTTGGATCTCAACTACATGGACAATGCCATTATTTCTGCTTCCAGGAATGGATCTTTTTTTTTTCCTGCTATTAAGCCTCCTGCATGGTTAAGGCAGTTGTGGGATGGAAGTGAAGTGCTTATAGGCTAAGGCCCGTTTGCATTTTGGGAAGCAGCAGGATGTCTGTGACTCGCCACTCATTTTTCTATAGCAAAAAATGGGTTGCATGTAAAACTGCCTTGTGATTTGGAATTGAGGAAAAACAAAGAGCCTGTTGAGATGGATGAAGATTTTTGTTTGCATGTTTTGTTGAAAGAAAATTTTGCTCAAATCTGTATGAAAGTTCTGACAGTAAAGCCCTTGATGAGGCAGGTTTCTGATATATCCTTAAAAATAAAAATATTAATAAAAAATAAGCAGGAAGGGGGAGAGCTTTTCAAAGGTCACATTATTGCAAGAAATAAAACAATTGTGTACGTTCTAATAAACAGCATAAAAATAATGAAAGTAATCCCATGCATCCACATATCCCAGACTTACTGAAAGAACATATTAAATAAAACAAAAAAGTAAAATGAAAGTATGAAGTGCTTTAGAATCTGGTTGCTATAAATCTGGTTAAGAGAGATTTGTGACTGTAGTGACAAACTGCAGTTCTGGAACATTTGGAGTTTGTTTGGCATCGTGTCAGCAGGTTATTCTCATTCACCTTGGCCTTTCAGAGATGAGAAAATGAAGTTGTGAAAGGGGTTACGGAAATTCAAGCAATCAGGCGGTTCTGCTCTGTGACATTTGTGTTCTTCCTCAAGGTGTGTGTGTGTAGTACAAAATTATGAACTAACATCTGAAAAAACAGTAGTCTAAGTAATAAATTTTCAAAATTAAGAAAACTGTACAGAATAATTTCCAAGGCTTATACTTGACAATTATACATATTTTATGAGACAGTTATGCACCCTGTGCCTTTCTAAATTCATTGTTTTATGGATGCAGTATCTCTATATAATAAACCAATCTAATGGCCTAAAAAGTCTCATTTACCTCCAGCATAACAATGGCACTGCATAGCTTTATTTTTTTAACCCTTTCCTTAATCAAATGATTCTTAACATTCAACAAACCAAAAACCAAACATCTACACTTTCAATATTCATCGAGTATTTGGCACAGTGGAGTTTATTTCATGTACCTTTTTTGCCCTTATTGTTGCTCAACATTTAATGGTGTTCAGAAATTAAACATACATGTAAAGTCCGATGGCTGGAAGCAGTTTGGTACCCTTCCCCGCATATTTAAATGCCCAGATAAGAGCAAATTTTGCTAAAAAGGTAGTGAATGTGAGTGGCAAGTTATCAACCCACTGTAATTGTGCCAACCGCAGTGTGTCCACTGCCAGCAATGGACCAGGACGCTGGGAAGACCAGTGACTCCACCAGCTGCACCGGAGTTAGATCCAGCATTTGGTTTGACAGATCCGGTTCTGTCTCCAAATGCCTGCAAGTTCACAACAGCTTCAAAACACAAAGAAAATAAGGACCTTTCTGATTAATGATGCTAACCCTTAAACCCCTTCTGACATTTACTCCATTGGAAATGAGTCTACTTTCCATTTCTGACTGGGGAAAATGCACCAACTGCAGCCACTCTGTATTGCTTACCAAGGGAATTTTTCAAAAAAGAAAAAAATATACTAGCAATATAAAGCTAAGCCAATGCTTCCTGAAATCAGATAAAAGTTTCCCCTTGATTTTGGCAGCACGGGTTAAGACAGTAATTGCAAAGGCAAAGCCAAATCCACCTCTGTGTAGGAGCATCTTGAGAACTCAAAGTAGTTTTGGAGGTGCTCAATGCTGATCCACCTTTGCTGCTAAAACCCAATCTTCCATGGAAGTGTTATCTGCAGATCCTAGGGCACAACATGGCCTCTAGATGGAAATATTATCTGCTTTTTTTAAATCAGGCTTCTGTTGAAGTTAAAGGAATTTCTCAGGTGAAAAAATACCAGTTGTGAGTTGCAGGTTTAAGGTCAGCATTCCCTTCATTTGCACACACACACACACACACACACACACCCCCACACACACACACTTACTTTAAAGAAAACATCCACCACATAATTTCTAGATTGCAAATTATATATATATATCTTTAAAAACTGAAGAGAACATGAACAGTCTCTCCATATATATATATGTATTTACTGAGTCACATATAATATGAAAAAACTATATTATGTAAATCATCATATTATCTATAATTCTCCAACTGGCAATTATTTTTATAGAGACACAGTGCATTTGCTCGCTTTTTTAAAAACATAGTATGTGTCCTCATTGGCTTGGTAGCATGTTAGAATGAAGGCGTATGGATAAAAAAATGGATTAAACAAACCCCTTGAGTCACATTATGTTTGGGTGAATTAAACAGGATTCCTTCCCAAACTAGCATAAATAAATCCTCCCTCTGGAAAAGTGTCAGCGATTTAAGGGTTAACATGAACTTGAAAAATCATTAAAAAATCTTATTAGAGGATATACAGACAAATATTTGGAATTAATTCCCCTTTAAAATGACAGCACATTTGGCAAGTGTGAGCAAATGTCTTGAACTTTACTGGGTCTAAAAGATCTGAGCACAGCTATTCACAGACAACCACGAAGCTGCAATCTGTGACGATGCCTTGGCTGGAAGGAATTTGTTAACTTTGACCTCACTGACCGCTACCTGGAGGCTTCTCAGCAGCTTTCAAGGTGTTTAACTCCTGGCTGGTTGAACAACTCTTGCACCGTTCCCTCGTTGCTGTCACCAAGAGAGCGTGCTGGGCTTGAGCAGCGCCCAGACCAGCCAACCCGTTAGCCCGTATCGCAGACTTAATGGGGCCACACACATCCCCGGGACATGTTAACACCTATTCTGCCATTGCCTTCATCTTCGTCCTCCTGCGTGCCTCATGCCCAAGCCCGTCCATCCGGTGAGCTCTCCACAACCTCTGCAGCTCCCGACGCTCTCCATCTCCTTCTGGCTTGGAAGCCTTGCACTATCACCACATGGGCTGGGACCCAGCCACATCAGCGTTGCGTTTTCTCCATCACCCCCACAGGATTTCAAAAGTGATCCCACTGAAAGAGGAGGTTGTTCTGAATCCCGGATGGATCTGATTTTGAGAAAAAGACAAAAGTTTCCTGTGTTGCTGTTGTTTTGCAATTATATTTCTTCATTCTCGCTCTTTTTTTTTAAAAAAGGACCCTTACATTATCAATGTAGTTCATCCATCCATAGTCACTATAAAACAGACTCCATGTTTTCACACCACTCATGGTCTTCAAGGTTATAGATAAATTTTGTCCTGTGCGACTGATTTTGGGGCACCGAGTCCCGCCCCAGATTGTCTAGGGTGAGAGTAGAGGCAAAAAACTCACTAGTGCTGAGCCCACCTTCGTGGTTCTTGATGTATCTTTTATAGTTTTTCCTCAAGCATTGCCAGGTGGTGGTATACAAGATGAATGCAAAAGACTTCAGGGCTATAGCAATACTAACATACAGGTATCTATAGACCACATTGTCATACAGCGCACAGGCTCCTTGCTCGCCACAAAATGTGCTCCAGAACAGACACGTGGAATCAATTCCAGCCCCAAAGATCAGCGGAGGTGGGATAAAACCTGTCAAGATAAGAGAGACAAATTGTGCTTTTTATGATCTTTATGATAAAAAGAGAGGGGACGTGATTGCAGTGAATGAAAAGAGAGGGTACTTTATCAAGGTTAATGGGCCCAGATGGAGCTGGGGATACTCTCTGATTTTTTATGCCTTAAATCAACCTAAATAAAGTTTGTGTATATGGACTATGTGAATTTTTAGCTTGGACTCCACATTTATGTAAGTGATTCCTCCTTATAGCACAAATGCAGGGAGGATTTTATTCTAGTTTAAGTGCCTTTTATAAAGTTTCTAGTTTATCTTGTGAGACTGGGTGGAAGGGTGAGTGGAAATGAGGGAGGAGAGCCTTGTAGCTTCCCCTCTGGTTAGATACTCCCTACTCTGTTCACTTGCATGATGCCAGAGAGTATGAAATGTGCTGTGGCATTGAGATCTAGTTTTCCCTGACACAGGAAAACGCTTTCTCAGGACGTGAGAAAAAGAAACAACAGTCTCCGACACATGCCAAAGATTAAGGCTGAAACTAAGTGAAACCTTTATTGTGCCATTAAATGAAATATTGCAGCAGGATTCCCCCCCAATCATTGCAGTTAACTGCAGATGAACATTTATCAATCGTAGATTGCAAGCGGGCTACAATCTTAAAGCAGTTGTTCTGATCTCATTTAAAGACAATGTTTTTCTCCTTTGTTTTTTATCATCTAGCAGGGATAGATAGAGATCCCCAGTTCCGTATCAGGATCTTCTGAAAATCAAGACATTTCACCCTGAAGAGAACCAAGGCTACCTGCAAAGGAGAGTCACTGAGTTTCCAGATTGAGCTGAGTCTGTTTCCAATTAAAAGTGTATTTTTTTTTAACCTGCAGACAACTGCAAAGTCATTCTGCGATTTAAAAATGCAGTGGGCTCTTGCCAGAAGCAGGTAAACAGACTGTGCTGCTGGTACAGGAGTCAGGAAGGGATCCAGCTTGTATGATCAGTGCTGTACTGGCTCTGGATGTCCCTTAAGGAGGTAACAGCTGGATGTGGAAGGGGCGGAGGAACCATGAGCTTCCTGCTTTCTGCTCTAAAAGGAGGCTGCATTTGGATCATTGCTTTCAGTTTTGGAATCCTGCTTAATATCACATTGAGAGGAGTTGATATAACTCTTCTGAAATGCTTAACTCCAGAGACAGCCACCACCCACCACTGCTGGTTTCACCTGGTTTTCTAGGTTCTCAAGATAACTCGATCTCCACATTTTGGATTGCTGTTGACAAATGCATCAGGTTTAGGTCAATTCAAGGCTATGCAGACTCCACAATTTTTCACGTCTGTGGCACACAGGATCACTTGAAGAGATCACCTCCATGCTCACAGAAGTAATGAAAAGGAACCCAGCTTAAACTGATGCACCAGGCATAAAAGCAGCAGAGCCTGTGGTAATCTGAGCATTGCCATGAAAAGCCCAGGTGGGATTCTTCTGCACAGAAACTGGCAGGTGCTCTCATAAGGCTTGAGGAAAGATCTGTCTTGCTGACCTTCAAAGCCAGACACTTATATGGACATAGGCATAGATGTGGAGACTGTAAATAAAAACTTCTCTTCAGCAACCAGCATTAAAGCTCTTTTTCATCAGCGGAATGAGCAAGAGATTCATAGGAGTGACTCTACCTAGATAGAGCCTCTTAAACGTCAGAGCTGTGGGGCTGCTAGCGCTGGAGACTGGAAAGTTCTTTAGACAGAGAAACACTGTGTGTTGAGAGAAGAGAGGCAAAGGAAGGAGGGCTTGTAGGAGAAAACAGGGCACTTCCACTGGTAAAGCAAAGGATATTCTAGCATGCACTGTAAACACTATCTGGGAAAGCAATATCCAGGTTCCTCTAACATGTATAAAACCCTTTGACACTCCAGACATGATCTGTCAATGCTGACAATTCCTGATACAGTCCGGATAGAGTTATCAAGGATGGCTGTCTTGTACTGCTTGCACTGATTGCAAAAGTCTTCTTTTTTTTTTTTTTATTTCAGATGGGCTTGGACTGCACATTTCCATCCAGCTCAGAGCTTGCCCGTATGCTGGGTGCAGATAGACAGAAATTTCTGCCTTCAGATCTTTTCAGCCATGGCTTTCTATGTAGGCACGAGCTGTTATAGGAAAGGAATGGCCATATCAATGTCCCCTGCACAGCAGCTGCTGCCTTCAAAACCCTGAGTCTCTAACAGCACCGCTTTATATTCCTCTCTGAGAAACTGCAGTAACACTTTTATATGGAGATACTATTATGTTACTCTCTTGCACTAGAATTCCCATGGAATGAGATAATAGATCCAGGAAGATACTAGGAGAACTGAGTTTTGTTTCATGTTATTATATAGAGAATGTTAAAAAGATTCAATTATGCTTTACCTCTTATTGCAAAATGTTGCAAAAAGTTCTGCTAAATATATAGTTCACTGCAGAAACTACACAAAGCTATAAGCAGAAGCTATAAATTACAGGTCTATACCCCCCAAAAAGCTGTCTCTGTCTTACTGAAAACCATTAGCTATAATTGCACCTCTGGGTCTCATACTTCCTATTTTTAATACTCTCCTTTGGTTCAGGAAGCAGCTATTATCACTCTTCTTAAGCCAAAGCTTAAAGGTGATCTGAAAAGCTTTCAAAATAAATCAGTAAAGCTAATCTCAATCTTCAGATCGTTAAGGGCAAAGTTTGGATACCTGTGCTTACACTGAATAGTACCTTTCTCTTAATTTTCTATGTGTTTTAGCTACTTTGCTGATATGCTCCGGGACATATTATTTCACGGGAATTCTCTAGTGACAGGGCAACATATAAAAGCTTCAGCCTAAATCCTTATTATGGCTTCTTTCCTGTCAAAAGAAGAGGTCTATTCAACCTGCCAGAGCCTAGTTACAGTGGAATTCAAGATGCAGCTATCTCCTATGTTTTCTCTCTTTCAAAAGGAAAAGAGAGAACTTTACCCTTAAGTAATTTCCTTGTGGGAACAGGACCCCAGAGCTATTCTTCTTACATGCCTGCCTGCTGACACTGCATTCAGCCAGCTGAAGACAGGCAAAAATCTGAGAGTGGCATGGACAGCAAAAGAAAACGCCGTCTTTGCAAGGCTTGATCTAGAGCTAACTAAAGTCAAGCCAGAAGCTTCCTCTAGAGTCATCCAGACTTTGGATAAGACTGCTTGCTTATATTGAGCTTTGGGAATGAATGCAGCTATTTTATTAAAATAATTCCTTTGGCTTTAATGTAAACCAGAGTGGGACTATGTGGACATGTCGTTCCCCAGAGGAATGTCTGAAATAACTAGATGAGCAGCAGGCAGGTGCTGAATGTCTTCCTTTTTAGTCAGGTATGAGAAATACATACTGAACCTGAGGAATGGCCAAAGGCATTTAATGGGATATTAATTGAGAGCACAAGGACTCAGTTTGTTTCCTTTCATGGTTTTCATTCCCGAGAGACCAGAAGGGATGAATCCCATCAAATACATTCGGTCCTATCCCTCAAACGAAGGAGAAAATATACTTTCCTCTCCTTCAACAATCCACAACAAAAGAGCAATTTTGCAAACTGCTGACATGTTAATAATAACTATAGGACAACAACTGGTTGTGTGGCATAAATGGTAACTTCTCATGCACCGGCACATTTTTTTTCTCCACTGTCAATTCAAATGGCAGGAAAACCACGTGCCTTTCTTTCCCTGTGGGCATGCATTTCCCTGTGGGGATGTTCAAAGGGAAATCTCAGATGCTGTTGGCCTGACCCCCTCATAAGAGCTACCGCATGTCACAGAAGAGCAGGTTTGCATGGAGCAGAAAGCAATATTCACAGGTACACATACACTAAAAATACAGTGTTCTGAAGGAAAAGAAAGGGTGAGAGGGAAGGACAAGAAGTTTCTGCACCTACCTAGTAAACGCAGGAGCAGGAAAAGTACCCCCAAAGCATAAGACTTGAGTTCAGGGCTCACCGTTCTGTAGGGAGAAGAGAGGTGAAGAGTGAATCGATCCTTGGTGCTCTGCTTTGATTAACACATCCCCTGGTGATTCCTCACTGTCAGTGAGGATGCCATCATAACCTCCTCAAGAAGTCATTAATGGGATTTTTCTCCTCCCTTTGCCTAAACTGCCTACAGCCCCCAGAGTAATTGCAACTTTGGCCATGGGATAGGTTCATGAATTCAGTGGAGTCATTAATAATTGCATCTAATCTTTCTACTGGAAGGGTAAAGATCAAATTCCCAACTCAGTAAATCATCATTTACAAATTCCATCCAATACTTGCAAGATTCCAGATGTTGTGATGTGATGGGAGAGAAATCTTTTGTTGTGAGACTTCTCAGACTAATGGCAATAAGAGACGAGAAGGGGAATGGTGGACCGTGATATTTAGTCAGTCTATTAAATTAAGCCTCCTAAAAAGGATGTGTTTGTGCAGAACAGTTTCATGGGACCAGGTAGCATTTGAATTTGTTTTACATAGGGAAGGCCATGGCTGCTTTGCCTTTTGCTATGAACAGAACCCACTCTACTGCATTAGCATGAGTCTTCAAAGGTACTTAAAAATCATTAATGACCTTCTGATTTACCTAGCTCAAAGATGTTATTGGCTAAATTGCGTAGGGGTACCCTCTTGGGTAGGGTCTGTAAAGCCTTTGGCATTTCAAAAATCATTATTTTGGTCTGAAGTCTTTTTGATAGCATTTTAGGTCCTGCAGTATAAAAGGGCTGGGAAAGCAGGGCAGTGGTACAGCACACAGAAACCTCAAGGCATCAGTTGCTCTTTCCACCATGTCTTTACAGGGCTGCTGTATTCAGCAATATGAATGACACCCATGCTGGAAGTGGTGGTCTCTATTACAAAAAAATGAAGGAGAATCAGACAAATGCTGATAAAACTGCCAAAAAGAGTAATCACTTTTAGGTTAAGAGAAACTATTTTAACTGCTTGCCCTAATCTCAACCATTACGCAGGCCATCTAATGTCATAGCATGGTTTCCGAAGGAAGCCTGTGACTTGTGGTTGAATTAAAGCAAGGTTTTCAGGTAGACATCCATATGCTGTAGAAAAATTTTACACCATGAAGTATCTATCCTTGGGAAAATATTCCAATGGTTAAAGACTTCATTCACATTACTGGCTACAACAGGGTGAGGAGCAAAGGAATCAGAAGGAATGGTGGTTGTTTGGAGAACATGAGGTGACAGATGACAAACAGTTCTTCCCTGTGAGTTTTAATTGCTATCTGTGATTCTAAGGAGAGGGAAGTTATGAATTTCGATGTAGGAAATGTTTATTTCATACAGCTGTGAGCTGAGCATTTTTAGTGTTTCCTTCCCTTTTTCCTCTACTTGTATTCTCCTTCCTGGCTGGTGACAGGCTGATCTCATTTGAAGTCATACACCAAGATGAGACCATTCAGGATCCTACAGGTGCTAGCAATTTCCTGGCACAAAAAACCCTTTGAACCTCAAAATGTTTGCCACAATATTTAACATTATAAATCTGAATCCCCTTTAGCAACTGCAGATACAAAGAGAGAAATGAACTAGTAGGTGGAATATCTCATTCTATATCCTGCAGGGAGATATGGCCTCATAGAGCTGCTCTGTCCTAGATGCATTTAAGAGTACATCTAATATAGACCTTATTGATTTAATTTTATTGGAATTTTCCAGGCTGCAGAATGGATCTGCTATTTGTGCCTCTGGTTATTATTCTCAGTAAATGACAGCCTGGACAAAAGAGTAATTCTGAATAAACCTGAGATTATAAATAAATAAATAAATAAATATGCATGCACACATACACCACCTATACCTCACAGGGTGAAGTGTTCTATGTTTCTGGAAATAACACAAAGTCACCCATTTGAATAAGCTACTCTTGTCCACTTATTCATTTTGGCTCAATACAGAGAAGTCCTTCATACCTTCACGTTCTCCATTTCTTGGGCTAGGTCCACAGTGAGAGAAGCCAAGAACACAGCCAAGGCTGTATTGACCCAAACCAGCCTTTGCCATAGTCTTCCTTCCTTCCTTCCTTTCTTTTTCTCCTGCTTCTCTATGGAACAGAGCTTTCACCCAAGCCAAGGTGAACTATCTGGAGACAGCCAGTGCAGTCCAAAATGATGGATGAAGGAATGCTGTGTGAGATGCTGACTCTCCACAGCTCCAGCCAGCACCCCATGTCCTGCACAGCATCTTGGTCTCCCTTGCACCACCAGTGAGGAGTCTTCCCACCATCCTGCAGCACCTGCAAGTGCACCAGCTCCTCCAGGCATTGCCCTTACCTGATGAGTATGATAACCGACGGCGTCTGTGCCATGGCCCCGATCATGCTGCAAACACACATCACACAGAGGAATGTCAGGAAGGCTTCTTCGCAGCCGGGACTGGGGCATTTTCCAGGAACAACCGTTGCGTTTTCAGTTGGGAGCGAGCTGAGGCACGAACAGCCGCTGAGATTCTGCAAAGGAGCACAGGGCTTCAGAGAAAACTAGACCTGGGCTCCACAACATCCAGCCCTCTACAATGATGGTTTACTCAGGAGCAACCCTCAATTTTCTAATGGTCAATTAAGTGCATATTTGAAGTGGTTTGGAAAAGATTTCAAAACCATGTCAGCTCTGATGTGCACTATTAGCAAAGCAGAGCCTTCCTTAGGCTTGTGTATTTTGTACCTCTTCTTCCAAGTCTCTCCCATAAAAGTCACCGCCACAAAATTACTAACAAATTATGTCCCTTTTGAGAAGAATAAACAAGTGATCTGTGTTTCTGCTTCACCAAAGATCCTCAAACTATGGCTCTAATTACTTTCTTATTTATCTCTATCTTCTTGGCTATTATAATTAAGCTGGCACCCTTTAAAAAGAGGTAAATCTGAAGCCCTGTCCTTGGCTACCCATTCCCTGTCTTGCTCCAGTGCCTCAAATCCTGGGAAGAAGAACACCCTGCACGTGCCTTAGCTCACCTCAAAGCTGGGTGGTAGAGGCACTACTGGACTCAAGGGCACTGCTGGGCTAATAAATGCCATTTAGTTTAGTGGGAACTGTGCAGAGTTAAAGGCTGAAGTCAGGCAAGACACATTTTATCAATACAGCAATCAGAAGGAAGGAGAAACAAGCACATTTTTTCTTTGATCTCTCAGCAAGGGAAAAATGTCAAAAGAAGCTTTGTTTGCTAGTCATAGATTTAGGATTTTTTTTTTCTTATTTCCAACTCACCCTCCTGAATTTCTGAGGCGGGGGGATGTCAATGCAATTAAGGCTTACAACACTACCACGAAATCCCTCAACGAATACGGAAGGAAACGATCATAAATGATTCATGGCTTGTCTTCAACAGGCTGCGGGGTTTGCAGGTCACATGTTTGTAAGAGAAGTAATGCCATAAAATGAAATACATTAAAAACCAGCTAAATCTCCTCCCTTTTCTATTTACCACATCCAAGCAGAAATTCCTTTGCACTTTCTGGTTCACTGCCTCCAAAGATAAGGATCCGTGGGGACGTTGCTCTAGCCCTTCTGACACCAATCTCTTTCTTCTGCATCGGAGTCAAACGATTTCCCTCCAAATAAGTGCACAGAGAGCAAAAGAGACAGCAGTGCAGAACTCCAGGAACGCTGGAGTAGATGTGCAGATGCTTTTTCCTCTGGCAAGCAGTAATTAACGTAACGAACTCCCGCACTGTGAGCGAGAAGCTGCCACCTGACGGCTTTGCAATGGTGACAATTAGCACCACCGCGGTGGTGTTTGCACAGGGGCAACAGGGCAGTGATTTGTAATTCCTGGTTGTCATTGTGGTGCCTACCTAGCATCCAGGCAGAATATAAACCAGTAGATTAAGCCTTGTCTTAGTCCAGGGAAATGCATACCTGTATTGAAATGGTCCAGGGCAATTTTCCTACCTTTTGCAAGTGTAGGTTCGTTATGGCCTTGGCTTAATGTGCTGGGCAGCATGGCAAATAGAGAATGTTCTGCTTGTTCCCTATGGGGTCTCATCATTGTGGGGAAAAAAAAACCAAAAACATTTCTGGCAGTAGTGGGGCAGATTCAGTCACCCCTGTGTGATTCCACACCTGGTGTAACAAACTATGAAGCAGTGAAACCCTCTGCCCTGGTCATGAAAACCTCCAATGTGCTTGGGGAATAGCGGGCTGAATTGAGTGGAAGTAGCAGGGCCAGGATCCCTCCTGGGAGCTCCCTGACAAGCTCAGCTCTACTGTCCCAACTACTGCCTTCCCCCTCATTCCTCTTCTCAAACCATTTTCACCAAAGTGTTATCTCAAGGCAGCTTTAACGTTATCTCAAGGCAGAAACAGTTTGTACCAGCTACATCTGCTTGCTAGTGCTCGGCCTCCTTCTCACCTGGGTGATCTTTCATTTTTTATTACTGACGTGTGAAACAGCTCACAGACAGACAGACTTTTACCTGTGTCCTGTGGAGTGGCAACATTTTACTACCCATGTCAAATTGCTATCGATTCTTGGTGGACCCCCTCTGTTCTGGCACCACTCAGTGGCACGTTTATCACTGTGTTCTCTGTGCCCCACAACTTGCACCCTGACACCACGATTCCTATGTGTGCATGGAGCTGCATGGGCACAGAATTTGCACCTTAAGGGGCACAAAAATACCCAGATTTTAGGGTATTTATGCCCACAAGTTACCCATGGGTTTTCAGTACTGGCTGACATGGACAGGGAAGCAACCAGCTGCTTTGGATGTGAAGTCCTGGGACACTGGCCCTGTAACACCAAGTTGGAATTCTCCTGCCTCCAGCCAAAAGGGCAGCTGAGAAAAGCAATGCCATAAAACAAGCAAGATGTACAGGCAAGGCTTCATAAGCCAGGGTCACTTACAGGAGAGGAAGGACTATAGAAAAATCGCTGAGATGAGCGTGCCAGTGCTCTGCCTGTCAGTGCAATAATTCCTAATGCTTTTCAGTTAGGCAAACCTCTGCAACCAGCTCAGCGTTCACATGAGAAAGAAAAAACTGAACTATGCGATTAGAAATTGTCCACAAAGGAAACGTGGAAGGAGGTGGCCAGAAACATCCAGTGCAGTAAAGTTAAACAAAGCATTCAGAGAATTTTATGTGCCAGTAAAACGCAACCCTTGGCTCATCACAAGCATATAACATCCACAAGACCCTCTAGACAGGTCATTACCTGGACTATGGGTTTAAAGACTGGTTTGACAGTTTAGCTTTGCCTCAGGGCCATTGCATGGCCAAACTGGTCCATAATTCTTGATAATGCCCTTTCCAGAGGGTACTATCGCTTCATTAATTTGTGTTCAAAATGTTACTGCAAAGAAACAAAACAAAGCAACAAAAAGAAGCCCACGATGACAATGAAAAAGGTAAAGAAGTGAGAGAGAGAGAGAGAGGAGAAGGAAGAGCACAGGTTTTGCTTGGGGTATTGTCCTCATGAGCATCAGGAGATGCTGAGTTTCTATTACTGTGCTCTTGGAAAGGAGGGAAAGGTTTGCTGCAAAACCCATGGCGAGGGCATTCCTGTCTCCAGACATGGATTGCACGGGTTTTATTCTTGCTAAAGGCTTGCTCAATTGGTGAGAAACTATGCTGCATACCCCGTACAGCTGGGTGGGATGAATTTTAGGCTGGCTTAACTTCACCATTCACCTTAATTCTAAAAGGCAGGAGTTGTAATGGTAAAATAAAACACCATATTTTATTCATATGAAAAACTGAAAGGTCAATGACACACAGCAAAGGCTAAAACTACCACTCTGCATGGTAGAAAATGGTCATTTTTCCCCGTTCTGTCTTTGTGTATGCGGTGGCAGGAGGAGGACAAAGTGGCAGGAGGATGTTGTTAAAAGAAACAGTATTTTGCCTGTGACTTCAGCAGAGCTAGGATGTTACCTAGAAAGAAAAGTGCAAATCATGGAGATGAGGCTCATTACTTGTTCATAATCCCCTTTCTAGAACAAAATCGAGGCTTTCATCTCAGAGTTCACAGTGATTAAAAGTCTGTATCTCAGCTAATTGTCTCTATTGTGTGTTTTCTGCTTGATGATATTCAGTACAGAGATACAAATCCTAAGTTAATTAGCACCAGCCAGTATGTTTAGGGTAACTTAAACATAATGCAATTATTTTTCCTGGTGCGAATTAGGGAAATTGTCTTTATTCTAAGGTTTAATTCAAAATACAACAGAAAGAACTGAACTTGTCTTTCAACCAGAAGAGCTTAATTCCCAGGTATTTTCTCAGAAAATAACATGGTGGCCAAGGAGATAAATTGGAAGAAAGCAAAACAGAAGTACTAAATTATCAGAATAAAAAGGATTCACTGGTTGAACTCATGGTAAGAAGAAAATGCTTACTAATTAACCTGTAAGATCCCAGTAATTCAGTTTTGGAGTGACTGCAGCTGTAAGTGTATATATTTTTTTTAAAAAAAGTAAAATTGGCAAAGTATACACTGTTAGTAACTGGATAATCCATTCAAGCTACTACTTATGAAAATTTAAGCTAAAATATCTAGTGTTGTTTTAACACTGGCATTTTTCCTTCTCAGTTCAATGATTTTATATTTGCATTGTATTATTTTACATTTTCACTTAGTGGCAGTGGTTATCCAAACTCTGGATTATAAAGGTATAAATTATCATTCCTTTTTGTTCAAATACACAGTAGGCAGGAAGAGATGATAATTACATAAATATTTTAATTAATGCTGCTTCAGGTGTTTCCACACGGGCAAGTCTGTGCAATTTATATACCTGAGTACAGCTTGCTACCTGACTCCTCTCCCAGCCTTGTGGACTCTGTATTTCAGGGAAAGCAGCAATCCTAGCAATTCTTGTGCAGTTCACAGCATCTATTTTTCCTTTGTTTAATTACAACACTTGAGAGTCATGCAATAAAATCCTCACATCACCATAAAAAAATAATTAAATTTGGCCAAAGAGATTGATAGTGTATTCATTAATTAAAATGTGATTTACTTCTCTTTGGCTTCAGGAGATTAGATTGCATGATACAGCACTGACATTGCTGCTGACTAAAATGCAGTTTGTCTTTTCAAAATCTGTGGCTCTCCTATGAAAGATACTGTAAAAATGCAAGTTCCACAAAACTTGCAAAATAGAACTGTGAGTTTTCTGCTGGTGTAAACTCTACCACACATCCCTGCAGGCAAGGGGTGTTGAGCAAAGCATGCTCACCGTGCTGCTGCAGCCAGCAAAGCAGGCAGATAAGTAGGTGACCCCGTCGGCCCCACACACGGGAGTGAAGGAATCGGTTTGGCATTCACAGTTGTTATTGCAGGGGGCATACGGGTCGAGAGGTGAGGTCGGAGTGGAGCTGCAAGAGAAACACAAGTCAGTGGGCACTGACATTAGTCCCATGCAAAGGGGATTATTAAGGTGAATAAATGAATATACTGCAAGCAGGCTATCTGGGTCCTGCCATGAAGAGCTTCAGGCTGCAGCCTCTGCTGGGACAGGAATCCCTTGGCCACTATGCCTGCAAATGGGAGATCTTGTCTTGGCCAAGTGAGGCTCGGGTTGCCTTGTCTCCCCACCAAGTAGCCCCAAGGAACTCAAGGACATGCCAGAAAAGGTTGCTCTATTTTCTTCTGGAACTGTAATGGTGAGCAGCAAAAAACCTGAAGTCTTTCTCCTTAAAAGAGTCACCACTGCATTCTGAAGAGCAGCAGAAAATAAAATATATATTGACTCTCTTACAGTCCTGTCAATCTTCAGTGTATTGGGTGTCTTAATTCCCCCTATCAAAACGTGCCTGGAGCTTTGCAAGCCTCCTCCTCTGCATTTCCACGTCTACAACTTGGTTTGCAAAACTCTCGG
>JAUBOD010000064.1:1102088-1114874 GCA_032353885.1 Nothura maculosa
ACCTATGTGGCTACTCCCACTCCAAACCCAGCGCTGCTTTGCTGCCCTCTCGCTGGTACTGGGACCTGCCTGCTCCCCGCTTACCGAGCCCTTTTCCTGGTCGGCATTCCCTTGCTCCAGTTCTCTCCTCGCTTAGGTGAAGTTCCCACTCATGGTACTTAAAAAGAATCATCCTTAAAGATATAAACATTGCTTAATGCCCATAAAATATATACATTTCTTCCTCTAGGGAGCATGCATAGCTTAAACACACATTGCAAAATATTGGAGAGATTGCAATTAGGGAAAGTTTTGGAAAAGGAGCTTGATAGTCAAGCTATCAAACTCCCTAACGCTTTGTGCCCAAATCAAAGCAAAGTCCTCTCTGCTGCGGGTACCCTGCTGGCTCCAGCCTCCCTGTTCCCCAGGAAGGAGGATCAATGCTAAGCACTGAAGCCTATCCTGGAACATAAGGACAAGTAACTCGCTCCTCCTCCCCTTCTGTCTCACATCCCCGTCCCTGAAACACGCTTGTTATCACATCCTTAGAAGAAGCCAACTCAGTTTAAGAAGGGGTATAAGAACATATCTATGTCGTATAAACCCATGGTGGGCCGTGCAACGTGGCACGGTCCCACCGGATACAAATTCCAGTCCTGGGTGCATGGCGCCAACTGGAGCTGCAGGTTTGAGCGAGAGATTTCCACATTTTGAGCACATTTCTCCTTGCTAATTACCCTGGGCAGCAGTCACCAAGCATGCTCGGGAAGAGCCGCATGCTTCGATGCCAAGCATGCTTTAAAGGGCTTAGGCGGCATGCCTTAGAGCTGCGCTCACCTCCTCCCAGCCGCTAAACACCAACACCTGTCTTAGCAAGTCCAGGGTGCTGCTTTACTCCAGAAGGCCAAATTTCCTTCCCTTTCACCAGTTTCACAGGAATTGTGCCAATACTATGGATTTTGGAAACGCAACTGTAGGGCAAGTTTCACTATAGGACCCCAACTCCCCTCTTTGCTGTCTGATTTCTTGTATATCACTGGGGCTTCCTGATGCCATAGAGAAGGCTAGGGATGCTGTTGGCAACAAGGCCCTTCCCATTCCTTTCTCCTCTGTTTGGGTAAGGCTGAATTTCATGCCAGCAAGCACCTTTCATCCATCTCATACACCAAAAACATCCCAAAAATAGACCAAAAAAAACACCAAAAAACAACTAGCAATGAGGAAGCATCGTTCAGCTCGCTCTGTTTCCTCTGTGCTGGACCTGTTCCACCTTCATTCACAACAACCTCCCTTTCTAAGGGCTTTTCCCTTTCCCCTTCTCTCAACTCAGCAGCATTAGGAGGACTCTGCTGCTGTGATTCTAGATGCTTTTAAAGTCTTTAACTTGGCATTAGCCGTTCATGGCTCTTCTCCTTGTGCCAATAGCACCTGAGGTTTCAAGGCTCCCCTCCAAGCACCATGTGGGACAAGTCTTCAAGAGCAGAGAGGTTGATACCCCATTAGACTGCAGTCCCCCAGGTCACCCTGGCCAACAGGCTTGTAACAAACACGTTGGTTGAGGTTTATCCTTCCCCAATGCTGCACATGCACTCCTGCTGTTCAAGCAGTCCCGCATCCAAGATAATCAAATCTGCAGTCCTTGTCACCCCGTTCTCCAGGGCTCCTTGGAAGATACATACATATATATGTATATATGTTTTTTATATATATATATACACACACACACACTTTCCATATATATATATATATTTAAGAAGACAGAGAAGAGATGCTCAAGACAACTAAATTACAAAAGTAAATTATATCATTTACTCCTGAACAAAGGAGAGCAGGAGGAAGAGGACGGCTGAAAAGTGGCTGTCCTCACAAGACCTGTCTTGGCAATGCCATGCCCTCCCGAAAGGAAAACAAGCAAAACACTGAAATTTAACAAAATTAGGTTTTAAATCCTTCATGATCTCCCTTTACATTTCACTTTGCCTGGCTGTTGTTCAGGGAGAGATTATGCTGCATGGTGGAGAAGGGCGCATGGGCATGGAGCACGGGATAAGCCCAAGTAAACTCATCCTAAATCCCCGGTGCAAGGAGAGGTCTGGGAAATCAGGGACACAGCCTGACAAGGTGCTGGGAATGTAGTGCTGATAGCTGTTATCTGTCCCACCCATTTAGGAAAGGGCTGTGTTTTTCTCTGCAGAAAAGATCTAATCTAGGCTAGTAATGATTGCGCTGCCAGGAAGGAAAAGAGAAATTAAAACACAAAACTTTTGTTGCTGTGTTTCCTCATATTGCAAAAGCCAGAAAAAAAAGTGTTTGCCCTTGACAATAGTCATTCTTTGCAGTGACTCAAAACTCACTGAAGTTGGTGGGAACTCTTTCCCCTGCCCTTAACTGGCTTTGGATCAAGAGCCAGAGCTCCCAGCTGGCACCTTTGAGGATGAGGAGCTCGCAGCTACTCCTGCTCCACGGCTGCGTGTCCATGGGCTTGGACCTGCTCTCCTGCAGCTGGGGCTCCAGGCTTTGCTTCTCGACTCTGCTTCTCATCTGAAAATTAGCAGTGATGTGAAAATAAGATCAGGTCTGTAGACCTGGGAACTCTTATTTTCTTGCTGCTCCTCATTATCAGATGTCTCACTGGTGCATTAAAGTTGTGCCTGAAATGTGAGTGGAAGCCCCAAGTCAGGCAGGAGGCTGGCGGGGAGGCCCAGCAGAAGGGCCCAGGCGGTACCCGCAGCCAGCAGAGCAGCAGGGCCCCGTGCTCCACACGTCCCAGCAGGCTGCAGGGTGTCCCCGTCTGATAAACCCCTCAGAGAGGCCACGCACCCCATGCAGCGAAGACCGAGGGATGCCAGATGCTGTCCTGGGGGATGGGGAGGCTGGCGGGACGCAGGGATAATCCCCCAATCTAAGATTACTTTCAATATAATTTCTGGCAGTGTCTAACAGCTCGCTGTTGCATTACAAAGCACAAAGCCCAGCGGTTGGATCCAAAGGGCTAAAGGACTCGGCTCCTGACAAAGTGAATTATTCAGCATCTCATCGCTAGCGCCCAGCCATTGGGGGCCAACATGTCCTTGCCTTCCATGTCCCCAAACTACAGCAGACTTGTATGTTCTGCAGAGGCTGCTCGCAAAGCCAGGAGCTCCTGGGAGCTGCCAGCCTCTCTAGTGAAGCTCTTGTGAGAAAGATTCACCTCTGAGGAGGCCTGTGTCCCTGATGAGTCTCTCTCTCCAGGGGAGAGAACAGCTGCTCCCATCATTACGGGTTTGTCTCCCTTAATTAAGCATCCACAGCCCAGCTGAAAGGGGAAAACAAAGCCCTTTTCCAGCCCTTCCAGCAGAGGGAAGGGATGGAGGCTGTGGACAAAAGCAGCAAGAGGAGTAATTCTCTCTCACAGCAAATCTGGTATTGCCTCTTAAATTGAGAGATGAATTAAAAGCACCAAAAGATCCTATTTAAAAATCAACCACACTAGAATGCACCAATTCGAGATGCTTTTGGGGAGATAGTCCTTGCCCAAGAGAAGCAACCCTCAAGGGCCCAGTATGAGGATCCTAACTGTACCTGAATGTTTCTCTGGGCATTTATAACCCTGCTTCTAGTGAGCTCCTGGAAGAAGTTAATCCCTCCAGAATCGCTCAGAAAGCAATGAGAAACCCAAACCAGTTTCAGACAGGCAAATGATTCTGGTTGGAACCGAACCAGATTAAGAACTTTATAGCTTGTTACCACCCATGTAGGTCACAAGTTCTGCCAACCAAAGCGCCAATGTTGGCATTTCCAAAGCAATTCTGCACAGAGAGAACATGATAGGAGCCTGGGAACAAATGATATGAACAACATGTTTTTTTCTACAACCATTCCTTAGGTTTGCTATTCTAGTAAGTGAAACTGGTCAGAAGACCTTTGGCAGATCTACATGACATTGTAAAATGGTGAAGATCAAGTCAGGAAGCTTTATGATATTATGGCTGCTTGTTCTTAATTTCATTTTAGAGAGGGAAATTCACCTTCTAAGAACTTCAAAATGAAATATGTTAAATTAAAAAAAATCATTCATCTGGAGTGTGTTTTCGTATTGCAAGATATATTGTAATACAAAAGAAAAAAGAACGGTAAAAAGAACAAAGGCATTTTGTTTTCAAAATATTATGTGGCAGGAATTTACAAAATTTGAATTTTTTCCTACCAAAAAAAAAAAAAAGACGTATTTAGTGAAAAACATAACACCTAGTTGGAAACAGAGCTGCCACAACTCCAGCAAAACACATCCCTACAGAATCACCTTGGCCGATCACCACAACCTGCCACATGCTTCAGCTGGTGCGGCTTTGGATGATGATCTACTCTTACTATTTTTGGCAGAGTTTATCATATTCTTTAGGGTAGTAATTACATTTTCCAGGGCAGGCCTTCTGCCAGGGCTCAGAGCGATGACCAACGGGCCCCTACCAACCACCTGCTATGATTCCAGCCTCGATTAGTAATTAAAGGGCTGTTGAAACACATTGCAAAAATCTGCCTTTCTAGTTCGGTCACCAGCGTGGCCCCAGGGAGAGGAAAGCTTGAAAGAGGAGTGGGAAAACACTGCAAGCAACAATGACACAGACTTGAAAGCCCCAGAACAGCAGCTATTTTGTGCAATGTGCACGTCGAGGCAGCAACAGGCTCAGCTCGACTGTTCTTGCAGCAGCTGGGAATGAGCAGCCTTGATCTGATACGAGCGGGCCCTGTTCTAATGTTTACCCAAAACTGAAATAAAACTTATTGGAAAAAGCTGGATTCTTTCCACCTGACTAATAGCAGGCTTCCTGTTCCCTTATTTTTGTTTTAGCTGGCTTCAGGGAATGAGACAGATATGAGAGCCTTGTGTTTGTGCATGCGTGCAGGTGCCTCCTGGCTACTGGCTCGCTAATAAATATTGACTCCATGGACTCATTTACATCTGACAGAGAACAGGGATCTTAAAGATACTAAATTCTTATGATTGCCATGAATATGCAGCCATGGGGAGCAGCAATGTCCTATTAATGCTTCTACTGAATGAGTAGCTGCTACATCAACATTTATTCTTGAAATACGGGTTTGTAGAGACTCAATGTGAGGGTCCTAGATGTCAAGGGCTTCAGCACAGATGTCCCTACTCTCTTCTTGCTGTGGCAGCCCTGGGGCTGTCACCACCAGGCTGCCGTTGCCCATCCAAGCGCTCTGCTCCAGTGTCCACAGTAGTTGTGTGATGTTTCATTTGCCAAGATGACTTCCTAGCTCATCCGCA
This sequence comes from Nothura maculosa, assembly GCA_032353885.1. NCBI lineage: Eukaryota > Metazoa > Chordata > Aves > Tinamiformes > Tinamidae > Nothura > Nothura maculosa. Next base: position 1,107,340 of record JAUBOD010000064.1, read on the forward strand.
TGCATTCCTCTAACGAGGACATCGTGGCAGATGCTCCTGCCAACTGCCACCTTCTGACCTTCCTGCCACCGTCAGCTCCTCAGGGCTGTGCAGCCAAGGGTCATGCAGCAATGGCCTAGCCTCAAACGTTGCCTGTATTTATAGGTATTGTAGATACTGATTATATGGTAGGGCAGAAAGATCTCAAAGGGTGCTCAGTGTTCCTCTGTGGGGTTGGAAAGGCGTAGCAAGCTTGTTTTGGCAGGAGAACAGGTCTTTCAACCTCAAGAAAACCTCTCATTTCCTTCATCATCTAATTCCCAACCTCTAATTCCAACCATCTCCTAGTTTCTGAAAAAGAAATGACAGGTTCCAATACAGTAAACACCAAGCAAGAGGAGGCAAGGCCTTGCACAAAGGAAAAATCAGGCCCCTGTTGCTGTGTATGGGACAAGCAAGATATCTCTTCAATAAGCCAATGAAAAAGGAAAAAGACAGAGGACTGAGGCACCATGAGGCTAGGAGGTATGACCAAGGATATTCCCACGGCTTTAGGGAACCAGGATTTTAATCTCACATCTTCATCCACTCTTAGTACCATGAAATACATGGCTGCTACACAGATCAGATACCACATCTTTTACAAGCTGCTTTGACAGGTCTTTTCCTCGCTGATTATGTAATCATCCTTTTAACTGTATGTCCTTCTCCTTTTAATAATCATCAAGTCTTAATTTGCTTCTCAGTCATCACGTACAGAAAGGAATCAGGGCCTTGGCACACGCTGCAAACACAAAGGACACCAACAACTCGCCCCTCGATGAAGCAACAGTCTCTAAACAAGCAACCACAGTTACACTCAACACGAACTTCCATTCTGCAGCCCCCAAATTTTAAAGAGAATAAATCTGAGAACATTGCTCATCTCCCATCTAGTTTTAGAAACTAAAAACCAGCAAATAATAAAACATAACTGATTTAAGACTGCTTAAAGAGCAGATTTCTTTGTAGAACTGGGTTGTGATTAAGTTTTGTCCCAGCTCTGTCAAGGTCCCTGAAACATCCTGCATTCCTTCCAAATATCTGGGATTTCTCCAGCCTCCTAGTCTTTCACATCACGGTTACGGCTGGTAGGGCTGGAGTTGGCTCGATGCTTCCCCCTGAACAGACCTCAATAAACAGACCTTACCCACAAGATCCTGATAAAATTAATGAAATATTCTGCCATATGTCACCAAATCCACATCCTGCAGGGGATACAAGGTATGAAAACTGCAAAGTTAAGCTTGTGCTAAAGCATCACCAATGCAATGGTCACACTCGGGGGAACATTCTGCCTTTTCTTGCACTCTGTTCTTTTATCGTCTCCCAGAAGTTTTATATGATTAAGCCTAGCAATATGTTTAAAAAGGATGCAGGGCAAAAAGCCTAGAGTGTGCTTGGTTCTTATCATGCCTTGCAAAGGAGCCGTAATCTGCCGGAAAGCTCGGGGCTTTGCTGCCTTTCCGAGTGTAACCTGAACCACGGCGAGGTGAAGGGGACCTGGTTTTACATTATCCTGTTTACGTCTCTTTTCTCAGCAAAGCTGCAGCCCTGAAAGCCTTTCCCCCTAACTCAGTTCCCCTCATCACTTTTTTTCCTTTTCATGGTTAAATCCACCATTTAATCAGGTTAGCATGCCATGAAGGTAAACATTTACAAACACGTGCATGGTTCATCAGAGCGCCCGTGTCACCGGGAAGAGCAGCCACCACCCACAGCTTCAGAGGCTCCCGCTCCCTCTAGGACAAGGCTGGCAACCAACAGAGCAGCTGAGTAAAAACAAAAGATTTCTCCAAGCCTACAGAAACACTTCATTTAGTCCTGGAATTCAGACTAACTATCAAACCTCATGAATTTGTGGCCAAAGGAAACATTCCTAAGACACCCAGCTGAAATCACTGCAATGTTATGTGTTAACAGAGTGAAAAATAGCTATCTAGAGTTGGTTTCACCTACTTACTAGGTTATATTCAAAATCTCTTGCCCTTATTCAGATGAAATAATACTGAAAATCTCCTTTGAAAATTTGGACGAATGTGATGCAAAGCTGCAATGCATTTTGAGCAAATCAACATTTCCTCATGGAAAACTGCCACAGAGAGAAGCATCCAGCAGGCCTAATGTGGCAATCCCCACATGAGCTCAGGCCTGGTACATCCAGCCGAAAGACGCAGGACTGAACAAGGAGGTTTCTGACCCTTCACAAATGTCCTCAAACACAGCAACGGTAAGTAATTTCCTATTCTTTTTTTTGCCAAGATCACACATGCAACTGTAGTAGGTCGAGTCTCTAAGGAAAATTACCTGGGTACCAAAGTCACATTCTGTATTTGTCTTCTGTGCATTAATTGAAGCCTTCAGGCAAATTATAATACTTTACCGCTTAAGAGACAAATTTTCTCTCCTCATGAATGACCATTAATAACATAACAATGAAATAAGAGATAGCAACTATTTGGAATATTAATTGAAGTGTGTGTCACCAAAAGGATAATTTGGTCATATACCATTTTAAAGAGTCTGAACACATTAGAGTAGCTCATTTTTACAGGGGAGGATATTGCTCCTCAGCATCGTGGCAAAGATGTATTAAGTCTCATTTTCTTGCTCACTGTGGCCAGTGAAGAGCTCCTCTTCCAGGTTTCAGCAAGGGATTCATTTCAGACACACACACGTGTTATTTTATTGCGCAAAACTGAGTAATTCCATGCATTTATATTCCAGCTCTTAAACTTGCTGAACTGGAGAACAAGCAGAGAAATGGAAGATAGGAAAAAACCTGGGCAAATCTACTATTCCTTTAAACAGCAGATGCTGTAATACAAGATAGGTGCTGACTGAGGCTGTCTGAAAATACAAAACCCTTCCGGACAGGCAGATCTGGGATGCTGTTTGTGAAAGGCCCTTCATGATGGCACGCGGCCGCCGCGCACGCTCAGCTGTTGGAGGTGCCTTTAATCCAGCCCTTGCACCCTCGCCCGCGCTGATCCTTCCTTTTGCCCGCGTGGGGCCTCCGCTCCGGCGCGGTCGGCACGATGAAGGGCTCCTGGTGCTGTCACGGGAATTAATGCAACGGGATTAATGTCACGTCCAGCAAAGGGGACATGGGTCGCAGGAGGCCCCAGGCCCGCCCACACCAGCTGTCCCGATGTCACACGCGTGTTTTGCGCTGCTCATTTCTGCACAGACTGTGCTGCAAGTCCCTTTGGCCGCATGGTCCTCCAACAGCAGCTGAAGTCTCCTCAGCCCATGCCCTCGTGCCTTCAGCTTTCATGTTTGTTGAGGTAGGGAAAGAAGAGGACAGGGACAGAAGATGTCCAGCTTGCTCTAACATGTGCGGGTTGCATCTCTGTTACTGAAGTCGAGCACTGAACTTCTGACGTGTCCTTCACAATGGGCGTGAAGGGATTGCCTCAATTTGACTGTTCCCTCAACTTTCATTATAGGTGATGATGAGATCTGAAAAACCCTTCAGAACAAGCAACTCCACTTCCAGTTCTGCTGGGTGCTTTTAGACGAAGTGCTTCCCAGACACAATCCCAACAAGAGCTGACCCAGACTCCTGAAGGAAGGGGCTCACTCAGGCCCTTATCACTCCAAGCTGCTTATAAATGGAAAAAGAGGGCAATGTCATTCTGAAACGATCACAGCTGAAGACCTTATTTTGTCCCTTCAAAGAAACAGAGACGCTTCCATGGAAGCTGGAAGCATCTCCCTCCTAGGCTTTATATCAATGCACAAATCCTAAGGGAGACGCAGACGTCCAGAACCTTTCTGGATATGCAGTAGTTCCCCATAGCCAACCAGGAAAAAAGGGGCAAAAAAAATTACATTCAGCACCTAAATTAAGGAGGGATGAATTAATACCTAGAAGGATGAGAGAAGAGTCAGGGAGAAAAGGTACAACACCCACGCTATGACAGGCCTCAAACAATACACTGAAAATGCCAGGATTTATCATCATCCCTTGGATTTAAAATGGATTTTTTTTTAATCATTTAGGATTGATTTTGTTAGAAAAGAAATATAAGAGAAAGGAGACAGATGAGAAAGGAATAGGTAGTCATGGCAGTTCTGCATAGAGGAAGACAAATGCAGCGTCAAATTAAGAAAAGAAATCATGAATAACTTTGTCCCAATATTTCTGTACCAGACGGTTCTCATCACAATTCAACATCTACGCCTCCCCATGGAAATTTTGTGGGTAAAGATTCAGAGATCAAAGCTTCAGGTGTCCCATACGGTTGGTACGTGACTTCTGCATGCTCCACAGCGGCTCCTGGAGCTGCTGCCTGTTGCATGTGAACATGGTGCTGACCTCAGAGACACTCGACAACCAGGACCATCATTAACCCTCAGCAAACATCCAACTCCCTGGCACGGGATTCACATAGGCTCGTGACCACTGCATCTGACTTTATGAACTTCAATCATAACCAGCTTATGACCCAGACATACCTACGCAATGGGGATTTTGAGATTGGGACCTTCTGAGAGTTGAGTTACACAAGAGAGATTACCCTGTGTTTTGACGACTATCCGGATTATAAGTGTTTTAAAAAAGCTATTAGCTAATTTTTGGTTTCGCAGCTAAGGTCAAAAATACTTAACTCCCATCAATCTTGCTTTAAATCAAACAATTTCCTTTTTTTCCCCAGTAAGTCTTACCAGGACAAAGGAACCCCTAGAAAATGTTGTTCTACGTTGAATGAATCATTATTTTCAGCCCGGAAAGAAACATTTCATTGTTGCATACTTAAAAACAAAGCAAAGCATATGCAGCAGATTAATTACTTACCAAACGAAAAGGAGATGGCGTTACTCCCCCTGCTTATAAACCAGCCTTGTCCTTTGAATATTATTTTCCCTCATCCCCTCACCTCCCTCCAGAAGCCCAAGGTTCAGTTCCTCTCCCTGCCAGGACAATACTCGCACCATTCCCTGCCTGATGCCAGATTTCACACATGACCTTGTTTTGAAACAAGACCAAGCCCAACCATGGGTTCCCAGCCCTCCCTCCAGTTCATATATTGGCTCAGGACCTAAATTTCACAGCGCAGGAAAGGCACTGAGAAAAATTGTTGCAGCAACAGTCAAAAAATAAAATAAAATAAAAATCACATTTGTTGCTTATTAGAAATCCACCACTTCTGCTCGCAAGTGCTTCTCTCTCCCAAACTCCGTGGTTCTCAAGCACATCTCCATAAGAGGCTTGCATGAGCTTAGCTCCCGCAGTATGTGCTACACCAGCCCCAAATCACAGCGCTGTGACAGCCAGCAGGAGCTCAACTCCAAGACTTGCCTTTTTTTGCACCAAAATAGCAGTTAAGCCTGAACATGAAGTTCTGAAATATTCCTAACGATGGCATTAGAGGTAACACTTAATCCTCATTACTTACTGTTGGTATTTAGGCAGCATACTGTCTGGTTAATGAATAATACAGAGACAGAAGGCAATTGAAGTTAACACACGTGAACATGGAACTGTCATTTTGGAAGTTACTTTGTGCTGCCTTTGGTTCTGGGTAATCTTCATAGGCAGAGAAGGCAGCTGGTTTCTCCCTCTCTCCTTCCCGGATGAAAGCTCCGGCTTCATCCCACTGTCGTGACCAAGGCGCCTCACTTCAACTCATCACGCTAAAGCCCTTCAAGAACAGAGGCTGCTGCCATGTGATAAAGCCAGCGAGCACCAGGGTTGAGCCAAGCTTTACGCTTGCTGAGTCATCCAGCCAGGCCAACAGCTACCGAACAGGGATGCGGAGAGAAAGAGGCACCTAGAGAGGCTCTGCACTAAAGAACACTAAGCAAAATAGGCTAATTAAAGACATTTGAAGCAAAGAGCTCTCTCCTCTTACATTTAGGAGAATAAAGACTCACATTTCAGTGCTGTTGCTGGATACCCTATGAACGAGGACGTGTTGACTGGTATTAGGCACTCAAGAGGTTCTGCAAGCTGCTGCCACCGTGTCCAATTCTAGAGCTCTGTGACCAGCATTCAAGCCCTATGAGCACAGCAGAAAAAGAAGCGAGTGCCAAAGACCATTTCTGACCTCGTCGCCCTCAGGAAGGTGAGGCCACGAGTCCTCGCCAGGTCACCAGCAGGTAACTCCTTGCTCTTCCTCACGATGAGGTTGGTCCTGTGACTGCAACAGAGCCTGGGACTATCACTGGCCCTGTCACCTGGAAACGTGGGAGCCGGGATGTGAGCGGGATGCACCGCAAGGGAAAAACAGAGCTGCCCTTCCTTCAGACTTGCATTTTAAGCCAGCAACTCTAAGTGTGTTTTTTTCCCTGATGTTGTTTTGGTGTCTCACAGCATTGAGATTCCACGACTTTTCAATATTTTCTAAACATACAAAGAAGGGAGGTATTCTGTTTGTTTCTGTACTGAACCCGAGGACTGTTTACTCTCTGCTTGCTTGCCAGATTGTTTTAAGAAATGCAGCCAATCCTCCCCCTCCCATTGTATTTCCCTTGTTTGTGGCAGGCCGTACCAGTGCAGCCCACAGTCAACTAATTGCCATTCCTCCTGTATCTGCCTTTTGCTAGAGTTTGTCCAAGTCACAAATTCACTCATATGGGGACTGGTCCATACTCAGGTAGGAAATGCTGCACAGATGTGAGAGAGCAAACAAAGCTGCAACGTAACAAAGCCGGAAGAAATGGAGATTCTTCACCTTGCAAATAGAGACTCATCAACTTGCAAAAGTGCCAGACTGGCTTTTTCATCCCACTGCTGGATTCTGCCCTGTGCAGAGATGCGTAACCCCAGGATAAAGCAGCTTTTCCACCTCTGGCATGAGAAGATGAACGAAAGCCAGGCCCTTCCTAGCAGCTCCACGCTCCCGTGGCGTGGGCAGCGAAGCTGATTGCAGGTCACTAATAGGAGTCTCCACCGTCACCTCCAAAATTGCCATTTGCAACTAATTAATTAATGCTGCTTGGGTACAAACTGTAATGTTAATTAAGCAAAGAGGGAAGTTCTGAAAGCACCCCTGATGAGTGCCAAGCAACACGTGAAGGGGCTGTTGGTCCTCTCCAGACGCAGGGAAAACAAACATACAGACCTGAACAAAACAGACTGGTGGCTTTTCAAACACGTTGCATTTGCTTAATTTCCAGTAAACGCTATGCAATTTAATTTCCAGGGCTATAAGCAAGAATAATACAGCCCTGCTGTGTTGTCTTCATCTGCCTTCTAATAAATTGATTAGAGCCCAACCCGTTAAAGCCCTGTGCACCATTATCTATTATTCAGGTCCCTAAAAGATGTTAATTAACCCACATGTTCTGAGAAGCTCCATTGTAACACATACAATAGGGAGCCACATGGCACAGTCAAGGCACGTGTTGCTCACTCGTTTTGACTTAATTACATGGGCATGATGCCAAGGTGGTGCTGGAGGAAAAAAACACATTATTGCAGAGAGACAACGGGCAGATAAGGAGCACGCCAGCCTGTGGGACGTTATTCCACCAGGAAGCAACAGGGAAAACCAAAGAGCCACCTCTCC
>JAUBOD010000064.1:1114974-1138010 GCA_032353885.1 Nothura maculosa
GCAGATAAGGAGCACGCCAGCCTGTGGGACGTTATTCCACCAGGAAGCAACAGGGAAAACCAAAGAGCCACCTCTCCTTCCGCTCTGTTCCCACGCGAGCAAAAATTTCTGGTTCACTCGGAGTCAGGTTATGTCAGGGAAAGGAGATGTGTGTAGGTTCAGAAAGGCAACACTCAAACTGCTTATCCTGCCATCCAGGAAGATGGGGAAAACAAACACCTTTCAGGCTGAAATGCAAATTCCTGACTAAGCAAACTGAAAGGGTTTTTAAACCAGATTCTGGTCCCACTGCAGATGGAAAGGGGAGGTGGAGGGCAGAGCTCCTGCAACCATAGGACGTGTGTGTCCCACATGTTTCAGAACCATCTCAGACCACAAGGCATGGGAGCACATAACTGCAAAACCTACACAACTGGCTTAATGGACCTAAGGAACGTGCATGCAGCAGACACAACTGCTCGTGCTGAAAATCACTTTCCTGCCTAACAAACCAGCTCCTGAGATACACACTTGAGGTGGGTAACTTGGAGTCCAGTACTAAAACCCATTGAAGCTCCAGGCACCAAATGCAGAAGTAGTGGCAAACAGGGAGCGTTTTGCAGTTGCTGGGCACTAGTTTCCTATGCAGGGTCTCTGGTTTAATCAACAGGCAACTTGCACTGCGCGCCTGTTGCACAGGTTACAGTAGATGATCTGTGAAATGAAGGTGAACATGACCAGCATTAATTGCTTGCAGGTGTTGGAGCTCTGATTCAGGGTCAGTCCAAACATTATTAGCAATTAAAAAAATACCACCCAGACAACAGCTCAAACATGATCTAAGCCAGCTCTTGGGATTTTTTTGGTAACTCATTCAAATCTTGCTCTTTTGTGAAACTTATTAAAGAAAACTATTTTGAGGCTTTTCCCGGGCAGGAGCCCAGGGATGGCAGAGGGACACACACATTATCCCTGCTCCAAGGCTGAGGGGAGCCGGGCTCCAATCGCTGCAGCTGCCGGGCACCTGATAAGAGCAGGACTTTGCTCCGGGCAGCAGCCCAGCCTGGTCCCTGGTGTTCCTCAATGCACATTTATTGCTGACCTCCCATCTCCACAGGCGTGGACATGTGGGGAGAAAAGGGAAAGGGCAGTTCGATGCTCCCTCTCCTTTATCTTTATGGAATCACAGATTTCTCTGTGGCTCTTCAGTTCCTGGTCTTCCTTACACAGATATCAGGCTCTCTCTTTCCTCAGAAGCCCTGGGGCTGCTGCATTTAGGGAGAGGGAGACTGGATAGTTCATGGGTTTCACCATCTCCTCCCTGCCTTTTTTATTATTATTATTTAAAGGATAAAAGAAGGAAAAAGAAAGAGCACAATAACTTAGTTGTTTCTGAAATCTCTGCTCCCTGAGACACAAGATCTGGAGCTTATCCTGCTGCCAGAACTGCAGGTGCTGAGCTGATCCTCCATAGCAAAGAAACACCATTAGCTGGGCACCAGCGTCACCAGGTTTTATTGCATTTTACAATGACCCTTTGCACATCCACACAGCAATATCCACTGTTGACAATGGCTGGATCTTTATGATCAGACAATATCGATGCAGATGCCATTAATATGTCTGGGGATACCGGTATAAGTAATGGTGCTGTGTTAATTGAATGTCTGAGCATTCATTTCATCACGCATTATCACTGCTCAAAGTTATATAATTCAGTTCCCAGGGAGCATTTTACCGTATACCATAAACTACCTCAAGAAAAAAGAAAAGAAAGAAAAAGAAAAAAAAGAAGGAAAAGGCAAAGACAAAGCAAATCAGAAGATCAGAAGTCTGAAAGCTCCCAGCAGCTTCACATCTTTTGAAGGGCTGCTATTTAATCAGCTTTTATTTCCAGTATTTATCAAGTGGAAGCAAGTGTGTGGTTTCGGCTGCTGTAGATTAAAATGTAATAAAATATGGTTGTGACACAACAATACCTGGATCCTCCAGCCAAACCCTGCATTTCAGTGTCAGGATGTACAAAATATTAATCATCTGATGCAGCTGCTGCTGCCTTTGTGAATAGAGCACATATTTCAGTGCAGCCTGGCACATCTCTTATCCTGAGGGGTTTTATTAAAAAGCCTATGAGTTACTGAAAGGTAAGGCTTGCAAGCCAGAAATTCTCCCTAATAACGCAAGTTCATAATCCTTTTAGAAAATATTTAAATTAATGAGTAGGCCCAAACCCTTAAGTCACAGCGAATTAGCACCTGACACTCCATTATAGCTCAAGTCTCAAGGAGAGGAGGCAGATAAAGCTTCGTTCCTGGCGTCCTCATTTGCAGCGTTTTGTAACCAGGGAAGCAGCTTCACACGCTCACATCAGCGCAGCCATCCTTGCCGGAAAACTTCTGCACTCCCAAGATTTCCCTTAGTTTTAAGGTGTGGGTTGTTGTATAGCTTATATATTGTATACAATAGTGCCCTTAAGGAGAGCGGCGGCCACTTGGGCTGCAGTGACACAGGGACACGGACCAAGGCTGCCAAGAGCAGACGTGCAGCTTGGAGCCAGCATCTCCCTGGGGTTGAGCACAGCGGGACAGCCACGCTGAGGTCTTTGGACCATCAAGGTCATTGGGGGTCTTCAGTTTCTTTGGAGTTCACCACCATCCAGACCAAAGCCATCCTTTTGGCCTGGACATTAAGAAAGGGAATGCAGAAGCACAAGGGAGGGGAAGAATATTTCTTCTAGTTGCAATCTCAGTCTTGGCCACAAGTGGGTCATTAAAGAACAGCTATTTTGGCCATTACATCTAACTACAAAAAGGAATCAGTCTCTAAAAATAATGCTTCAATGCCTGAACTATATTAAAGGCGGATAATTAACAATCAAATAAAAGATGCCATCTTCCTCTTCGTGTTAAATCTGGGTTTCCTGCTGAGACGTATCATTGGAATGCATCGCTAACATGGTAGCCCCACACAGAAGACAAGCACCACAGCCGCTGACTGATGACCCCCATATAGAACAACCTCTGTCTCGGTGTTTCTCAAACCAAACTGCAACACCACAGCATTTCCATGGTTTTTGCTGCTGAAGGTGACTTGTCCCCGTTAAATCCACAGATAAAGCTGACCCACAAATGGGCCGAACGTGTCACCCTTCTTCAGCTTGGACACCTCTCACCTATTCAGACGTGTAGCAAAGCATCTGCACTATAAACACCCCATAATCTAGAGAAACATTTTCAGAGGCAATTCACGTTACCTGAGGCACACAGTAACCTATGGAAGTGCCCATACATTCCCATTGGCTCCACAGAGAGACCACCTCATCTCTCCCAAGAAACATGCCAGGCCTTGGGATTGTTGCTCCAGCTGAGGAAGGCTCAGGCCATCCTTCACCTCAGCTTTAACAAGAACCATCAAACCAATCTTCCCAGTGGGAAGAGGAACAAATGTCTTTGGAAAGGCAGAAAACAGGGTCCAAGATTACATAGCAAATGATGGGTAAGACCTCAGAGCTTGTTTGGTTCACAACAGACAAAGACGAGACATCTCTGAAGCTCTCAGAAGTGCAGAACTGGAGTGAAATCTCACAAAAATAATCTCGCTCATGGTACATTTTGTTCTTCTTATTTTGAAAATGTGATGGGAACACTGTTAGAACAGCCCCTGCCATTGTAGAGTAGCATATTGCATTCCCTGGCCACACGGCACGAGGAAAACAGATGTGAATGGACAAAAAAATAAAAAACCCAAAAACCAAGAACACTCGCTTTCAATTATCAGCTCCATAAAGATCCTATTTATGTTCAGGAGAAAGGTCTGAATTGCCTAATATGCTGCTTGAGAGTTTTTCACACCGATTTTATCACTGTATTTCTCTCAAGGATAATTTCGCAGAAAGGACCTAAAAGTTAAATCAGATTTAATAAATTCAGCCATGCTGGGGTAAATATCTCCTTTCCCTTCCTGTTCTCCAAAAGGGTATGGATCCAATTTATCATTTGAAACCCAGCAGAAGGGGAAGGGAGGGAGAAATCACGCTCAGCTCAGCACTGAGACACTGATGGGAGTTGTTCTTGCCCAATCCCTACTGTGTGCAGAGCCAAATCCCATACTTGCTGCCTTTTTCTTAGGGGAAGAAAAAAATATATATATATATGGAGAAAGAAAGAGAGAACACTACATAAGGCATATAGATATTATGACCATTAAACACAGAAAAAGGTCAGTGTGCTTGCAACCAACATTCCTGCCTTCAAAAGGGTAAAAACTGCCACGGGAAGAATTTTTAATTTCCTTTAATTGCTGCCATCCTGGCCTCCTATATCATCCATCCGTTTGCCAGCTGTACCTCGCTCCTCTGCTTCTCAGGGCCAAGCTCTTACCTGAGCTTTCACCTGTATTTGGATGCATTCCCAAGCAATGAGCAGATGAAGAGGGTGACACAAACACAGTCAAACAAGCTTCTCATGATGACCAAGCGCAGCAGGGACATTAGGAGAGCATCTAGACCCTCATTAGGAGAGCATCTAGACCCTCATTAGGAGCAACATCAAGGATAAACCAGGTAGAGAGCTTTAGTGGGAGGCGCAGCTGCAGGAACTGCTCAGATGGCGCCATCTCCATGAGAGGGCTGAGGCTGGACAGACCACACGATTTGTGACCACAGTGTTTTCAGCCTCCTGGTACCACCTGCGCTGTCCTCTCCACTCCTGAGCGGTTACTCGAGTGGATCATTACCTTGTACCACCCCTCTTGCTTTCAGCCAAATTCCTCTTACTTCTACCCACCTCCATCTCTCCTTTGCTGCTAACATGACTTTTACAGCCATCTTTCACCTGCTTGCATGTCACATTCTTCTCTGTCTTGCCTAGTCATATCCCAGCTCCTCAGAGAGGAGATAACTCGCATCACAACTGCAAAAACTTCACCTATACTTTCAAAAGGCTACATATGGAATTAAATGACATCCACCAGATACAGAGTAGTGGTAATCAGCAAGTTTTCTGCACAAATCCATTCAAGACAATTGCTAATCACAGATTTGTTGGAGATGCAACCTTTTCTGAACCAATCCTAAGAAAAATCTGCCTGTAAAGATGTGCATCATTGTGCTGCAAGTCCCAAATGATTAGAAGAAGCTGTCATGCATGGAAAGCCTCCCTTTTCATCCAAATTTTTTCCTACAGGTTGGATGGTCTTTTCTTATTCTCTTGCGCCAACTTCCTTCTGCTTCTCAGCAAGCAGCGGCTTGGGCATCTCTTGCTACTGCACCTGCTCTGAGGCCATGAGTGTTAATGCTGTCCCACGTGTCTTTTGCAGGGTGAGGAAGAGGCACAAGAAGGTTTTCCTGCATCTTGCCAGACTTGTGGAAGGCTCCTGTGCTGAGGTTTCCATCACACCAACTTTGCACATCCCAGGCTGCCCATTCAGCTACCTGTTCAGCGGAATTTGTTCTGTGCTCACAGGCAAGTTACCTTCCTCTGAGAGTCATCCTGAAGGATTATGAAAGAAAGAGGAAAATGAAGCTAAAACATAACTACTTCATCACTGGCTAACCCAATGCAGAAACCACAAAGCTCGTGTTCTTCATGTTCTGTAGTAGGCAACGTGCTCTTAACAGAACGGTGCTGTATGGAAGTGCCTGCGGATCATGGGAGGGAGCACAGCTGAGCGTTGGGAAGCACTCCTGGATAAAAATAGGACAAGTGCACAGGAGAGGTGGGATTTGTAACCTCTAAAAATAGTCTTCCCTAAAAGGATGCTTGTACCCTGCTCGTACGGCACACATGCATCAAGCCGCTTGGCTAGTACCAGCAGCCACGTCCAGATTTTTACCCAGTTCTAACTATTACTTGAGAAACATCCAATCTTAACACACAGACAAAAAATAGAAAAAAATAATTCAACACAGTGACTCATTCTCAGAACTACATTCACAAATGTTCCCTTCCCCCTGCCTGGGAACACATTCCAGGACCATGTGAGCAAGAAAGCAGTGGCAGTTTCCAAATAGCACGGGCTCTGCTTATTTAACAGTTTTGGCAAGGCTCTTTTCCTGATTCAGTGTTTCAGATTTGCAACAACAGAAACGAGAGATTAGACGGCAGGTTCGTGTGGAGGCCGAGATAAATGTAGGTCGACACAACCGAATTTCTCATCACGGGTAGGGGAGCAGTGTTGTCGTGTTATAATGGTCTCCAGCTGTTATGGCACCAAAATACACAGCTACATTTGCAATACACTTACACAGTGCTTAAAAGCATGTACCAAGCTGCCTTGTGTGACAGGAGGTGTGCAGGGCAGTCACTGTCACAGGACCAAGTATTTATAGGAAGTGGAGAACCATCATTTGGTGACATGATTTACACAGGTCTATTTTTGCTATGTTAATAACGCCAATGAATCATACTGGGCTGAGGAGGATTAAATACAGTGATTCTGCAAATTCCTGTCCATTTGTATTGCTCTGCCAGCATCCTTATTAAAACTCATTGCATGGGCTCAACAGGGAGAAAATGGGATCCTGGGAACGTGGTCTGGGACAAACAGAGCTTCTGTCTCCAGCCCTGCCATGGCTTTGCAGTGGATCCCTGTACAAGGCAATTTGCTTCTTTGTGCTCTAATTTCTACATCTCCAAAGTCACACTTTGGAGCATGTCAAAGAGCTGGACAGACTTCTGCTAGCAAGAAGGCAATGAGAGCTAAAGACCTGACCATCAAAGAACCAGAACCACCCAAGCAAGACAGAGAACTTGATGGATTTCTTCCAACTTTTATTATGCATAACAATCAGCAAGCCGCTATGCTGGCACATTGCCACAGGACACTGACAGCAGCTGGTAAAAATTAGGGGGTTGGTTTTCCCTTGATTTAAGCATAATGAGAGAAGAGCACTGAACGTATCCATCTATTTTTAGGTCAACGCAGAAAGCAGCACCATCTGACCAAAGCACCAGGCATTACAGAATTGCAGAAGGGAAAGATGCTTTGGTTTGGGTTGTCCAACTAAAGATGCTTTATGGAAGCCCACCTTTCTCAGAGCAGGGCCCACAGCCCTGCCTCGAAGTCAATGCTGTTCCTCAATAGCTCCATCCATTGCTTCACCAAATTACCCCATGCATCGAGAGCCCTGATCATGATGAAGCGCTATCTTCTGGTAAAGCAGAGAGCACAGCAAGGAAGGGGTTTCTATCTATTTTCTTCACTTCACAAAACTTCTGGCACCAGGCTAGTGTTTGGGCAAGCAACGTGGGTACCATGCAAATCTATGGCCTGTCTATACACGCAAAGACACTAACAGAGATGAATTTAAAGGATATAGTGACAGGCCTTTGATGCATCAAAGGCTACACTGTCTGCCTCTCTGAACAAGTCAGTCATAAATACACAGAGAAAACTCCTTCTGAAGTTTATTTCTTCCCTAATTTGCATCTTGTTTTCTTGCTCCTCTTTCATAACTTGTGCTTTGAAAGCACATTTCCCTTGCAGCAGCAAAGCAGAGCCTGGGAGGTGAGAAACCTCCCTCCCACTGTTACGAGGATTCCTCTGTTGCTGCCCATGCTTTTTCCAAATTCCAGCTGATCCTACCCACTTGTGGGATGAAGGGAGCTCCCTTTGAAAGCTCACTCGTAACCAGCTCTTGAGGGCTCTGGAGCAATCTCCTGGAGCAAAATCCAGGCACATTGTACTCCAGCACCTGGATATCTTCTGCCCTTCGGAAGGCTACAAAAGCAAAGATGCTTTTCTGTCAGTTCACCTCCTCCCCACAGCCTATGGTTGTGAGCTCCCTTGCTTCCTTCAGCCAAGAGTTAAGAGTGTGACTGCACTATTATCAACTTTGAAGCTCCACCAACAGCTGATGGCAACAACCAATCTCAGCTCAACTGCTGGAGCACCTGGGTCAGAGTGGAGCATCATATTCTTGGGCTCCCTACCTTCAATTAGAAGAAATGATAACCATATACTTAAAATACTCAACATAGTTGACCAATTAAGAGCAGCTAGCTACAGCTTCATGGTAATCATCTAAAAAACTTCAAGTAGTGTTAGCAAAGCATTTTTACAGCTTCCACCATCTCCAAGTTTGATGCTGCTTTCACCTTTGCTCTTCCCATGAGACCACCCTGCAGCTCCGAACACATCGTGGGTCCTGCTGTCTCCTGTTGTGTCCTGCTAGCGTGGCCTCCCCGGAGGTGGCTCGAGCACATGCACTGTGTTTAAAATCCCTTCACAAAACAATAGAATCTATCACTGCCAAATGTATTTTCTGGGATTGGAATTTTGGATATTTCAGCAAATCCCAAGGAAAAAAACACAGTGGATGGGTATCCACCACCGCAGGCTCTTTCTGTGAAAATAAAAGCCATTTTTTTGAGACTGGCTGTTAAAACACCTAAAAGACCACGACAAAAAGACTCCGGTTTTCTTTGCCCGCAGCACATTGATGTCTGCAGTGCCAGTTCAGCCCTGCAGTTGTTACTCTGACCTTCACACTTCTCTTTCAAGTGGCAAAGCACAGGTAAGGCAGAGCTGCAAAAAGCCCTCCACAGTCACCGGGGTGCTCCCGTAACTTAGCAAAGCTGACAGCTCACTAATTATGCAAAGTTTGCACACAGGGAAAAGCACTTCAATCAAGTGCTTGGCGCCCTAGCAACAGTTCAGTGGCTCCAGCCTGTATCTCTAACCCTAAACTCAGAGAGGGAATAAAAAAAAAAAAAAGAATATTTCAAGGTCAAAAGCTTGTATTTAATTTTCTCATGAATAATGCAATGGCAGCAGTACAAGCTCTTGCCTTTTGCCCCTGTCGCAGGTTCTCAGTCATGAGGATTGCAGGGGAGTCTTTCTGGCACTCTTATTCTCCTAGGTAGCTACTTGACAGTTCAGTAAACTAACCTGAAATGAAGGCTCAGCAGAGCACAAAATTTGAGGCTAGTTGCAGCCTTTGAACCAGACTATTATGATATTTTGGGTCAGTGAGTAGGAAAACAATCTGGGAGAGAGAAATGTCACAGTGTAAAACTGTTGGGGGGTGGTGGCGGTGGGGAAGATGTCAGAAACAATATACTTGCATTCCACTCCCAAGATGACTCAGCCCGTGACACAATACAAAAACCATTTTACACACCAGAGATCCATAAAGTCCTTTCAAACAGAGTGGCAGCAACTGATACCTCGCTCTGGAACGAGCACCGTGGGCTTCATCACTCTTGATCTTGTGTTTGACCATGAAATTTTATTGGTAATGCAAATTTTTGTCAATATACCTAGGCTGATGGTTTTGTAGTACTGGGAAGAGGAGATGCACCCGTTTGATCATCTTATCTCCTCAAGGAGAAAATCTGGAATTTAGAGGGAAAAAAATCCATATGCCTTAAGCTACAGATCTTCTATATGGAGAATGTTGGAAGTTACAGAAATTGGATCATTTGTGCATTTCTTTGCTTAGGAAATAGAAAGATTCAGTGGACTTGCTTATCATTGGAAGTCTGACATTCAGTCTCACATTACTGCCTTTCTGTAACACAGAACCTATAAGTCACCAGAAATATTCTTGCACATGTAGCAAAGATTTAGTTAAGCTGAATTTATACTTATTTATTCAAAAATCAATGATAAAATCTAGAGAACATATGAAACAACACAAAAAGCACTTCTATGAGTTGCTTCCTGAAATAATCTGGCTCAAGTCTTTCCCATTAGAGAGCCCTTGGGATTTATCTGTCAACTTTAGCCATTGAGTTGGGCATCTACTGTAGCTTCACTGTCCTTAGAAAGAGCAAATTTGCAAGTGGAGCAAGTAAGTGCCCTTCTACAAGCATTTCTAAGGATGTGTGCCCAAGAGCACAGAGCCAGGTTGAAGGCTCTATGCACCTCAGGAGATTGTAAAAGATGCAGCTTACAGATTTTGGCGAAGATCCAGGTCATTGGTGATCACAGAGAATCGTTATTGTCTTATGGCGGTTGACTGACCTATATAAATATGTGCATGAACATCTCTTGCCAAAGCCCCATGAACAGCTGTCCCCATTGCACGTGTCACCCCCACCCTGGCATCTGCTGAGGTCCTTGCTGAAAACTCAGTGTCAAAGCTAAAAATAGGACCAACACAAAGTTCGAGTTCACCCTAGGGTGCTCTCTGGTGGACCATGCAGAGGAACATCAGCAGGTGGCCATGGAGAGCGCATCACTACTTGGAGGAAGATGCTCCTCAGGGCAGACAATCTGGCACTCGTGAGCATTAAACTCACATCGAATATTTTTAAGTGATGGTTTTAAATTAACATCTCTTCTTCTGTACATTAGCTATTGAGTAATTCCCTTCAGCTCCCAGGGGAAGGCTAGCAGGAACCACTTGGTCCATCACAGCCTATCAGACTGTAATTGAGACTCCCGAGTGCTACCTTGTCACATGGGCCATTTAAAATAGGATGGGATGGCGCACAAGCAAATGCACTATTTGGAATAACCTTGTATTTAACCCTGAGAGGACAGAGGACAAGGTTGTAATAAATATTTCCAAACTCTAATTTCTTGAGTTGCATTAGAAGCAATTTTGCTAAGATAGAGGATAATCAAAAAGGTAGGGTTAAGATGACCATTTTCAGAAAATATTGTGCTTGACCCATCCAGGTCAAGGATCCTGGAGACTAGTACAATGCAGCAGAAGGCTATAAAATAATGGACTTGATTGCTTTCAAGTGGGTCTTTCTCTCTCCAAGAGAATTGCCTTTAAATAAGCCCTGGTGCTTTTGTGCTTTCTGAAACACAGTGCCCTAACTTAGCAGTGGTCAATGATTCAGTAAAACTGTTGCATTTAATGGAGAATCTGGAAGTCTGCTCTTTTCACATGCTTATTCCCTAATCAGATAGTCATTCCGAAGAAAAGAACAATAAAGGCATTTTCAAATATTTTCGTAAGCTGAAACGCATCTCAGAGGTGTCTGGTAGATGATCCTCATCTCATCTGTGCTCACACAGCCTGTCATCCTCCCCACCCCACCCAGGTCATTTTGCCAACAAAAGCAATTTCTTCTAAGGCAAAATCATGCTGGATTCATATCTGCAACTATCTTTTCATGCACTCAATGAGCTAGCAGGAGGGAAACCAAGCACCAGCTCATCAGGAAGATAGAGCAGTGGTGGCACCAACATTCTGCCCTCCTCACTGTTGCACACTTCACACCTAAGGATATGCTTTGCTTCTTCAGTGCAGAACCAAAAAGGGGAGCCCATGATACACTCATTCCCTTCCTTAATGCCACACTGTATGTCACCACACACATATAGGCATAAGGGGCTCTTTTCAGACCTTTTATTAAATTAGACTTTTTAAATAGACCTTTTCAGAAAACCTTATTAGACTTTCAAACACATGGTGCTGCCCACAATAGCCTGATTGCTTTTCATACAGCAAGGAAATAGCTATATTAGGGGTCTAATAGTCAGAGTAAGATTCCTTCAAGTGATATTTACAGCTCATTCACTGATGTCCTTCCACTACAAGCCAACTCATTCTGCTAAAATTCAAGGTTCAAATAGTCCCTTTATCCCTTTTCCTGGGGGCCCTTTCTTAGGTCCATGGTGCAAGGAAGGGAACGAAGACAGTCACCGACAGCCAGAATCTCTCTAAAACAGTGGACAGCTTCCAGGAACAGTTAGATCCAGTCATGTCTCCTGCTAGCACATGCTGAAGATGCAGGAGCTCCCAGCCATGGTCAAACTGCAGGCAATACCATGTTCTACAATATGATGGGCGTTAAAACAAAACAAAACAAAAAGCCCACCAACAAACAGCCCACACCACACACTAAAGCTGGTCTTTTTTTTAAACTTGTTATTAATAACCATTTTTTTTTCCTACATCACAAGCAAATACGCAGTCACTGACAATGCAATCACTTCAACAGAACCATGCAAAAAATTTTTGTAAAAAATAAAACCTTAAACTCTGGAACTCTGTGAGCCGAAGGACAATTCTCCAACTCTTAAATAGACTTGCAGAAAAGCAAACTCACTCCATTCCCTTCCTACTATCCTGGTGGGTGTGTGATACGATTAATACGCAGAGATAGCACAAGTTTAACTTTTCTTAGAGCCATGGACCATAAAAGACAGTCAGGATCAATCTCCATCCCATAAAACCCGTTTTAAATCAAATTCAATTTAGCAACTGCAAGGATTGAGGTATGATTTCCAAAGGATGCAAATCTGAGAGGCAATGGCTCAGCATCTCCTCAGGAAACCTCTGCACGTGGAAAGGAGTCCAGCACAGATTTCTATCTTTATTAGGAGCCAGCGCAGACCATATGTGCTCCAACTTGCTGGACGCAAGACAGCCACCTGGCACCACAGCACTGCACCCAATTAGTGTGATGGATTGATTTCTCCAAGAGGCCAAATTAATGCAAAGCATTAGTGCTATCCAGCTTGTATCAGCATCTCACAGCTCCAGGGCCCATGGCTCCAGCCTGGCAACGTCCTGAAGACAACAGAAGAGGGTACATTCCTAACACTGGCTGGCTGGACAAATGCAGTCAAGGGTTTTTGGACATTTGAGGTGATTGTAGCGAGATCTCGGCTCAGGTAGGAAGCTTCACTCAGCCTTGAGTGGCTGCAGCCTTGACTGCAATCCACAAATGTATTTTTTTCATAATCCAGACTCTCTTTGCCTTCATTTTGCCTCAAAATCTTGGCAATGGACAAGTCCTTTCTGGCCTCTTATGTAAAGGAAATAATGCTTTTCTCTCCCTTTCAACATAGAATCATTATGACTGGAAAAGACCTTCAAGATCATCAAGTCCAATCATAAATCCTTCAACACCATGCCTGCTAACCCATGTCCCTAAGTGCCTCCTCTTTGAGCATTGCCAGGGATGGTGTGTGTGTGATCACCCTCCAGACGATCTGCTCTGAACTTGCCCTGATACTGAGGTCAGGTTGACAGGCCTACAGCTCCCTCTCATCTGAGACCTCCCCAGTTGACCAGGACCACTGATAGATGATGGAGTGAGGCTTGTGGCACGTGGTTAGGTGTGACTGCACTGCTGTTGTTGCCACGTACCATGCTGGGAGAACAAGCAGATGAGGTGAAGTCTCACGTCACAGCATCCAAGCCAATAAAAGTTATACAGTGATGGGTCCAAGTGAGGGGGTCCCAGGGATTAGAGGGAGCTGTAGCTGGTCTTACCATAGGCAACTTCAAGGAGAAAGCCCCAGAGAAATCTTGAATTCTGACTCAAAACAGTGACTTGCCATTGCCAATCCAGATAGAAAATCATTACCTTGAGAGTACGAGGTTTTGTTCACATAAGGACAGCTCTCCCTGCAAGACAGCTGGCTAAAGCCCCAGAACAAATTCATCTGCAGAGTCTTCACAAAGTCTTTTCAAGCTACAAGTACATGAGCTGCACTTTGGGAGCTCTCACTAGAAAGAGAAACGGCCCTGGAGACCCAGCTGCCATAGGAAGCACAGGCTCAACAGATGCTGCTTTACCAATGAGACTAGATTCCACTTTTCCACAAACCCAAGGGCCAATTTCCGTTTTTTCTCCTTTCCTTTGTAAAGCCAAAAGCAGGAGCAAGCTACATGAAAAGGATGTCACATGAGGCTCTCAATCCCACTAGAGTTTGTGGAGGCGGCTGCAATATACTTAATAGCAAGAGAATAATAGACTCTTCTCATAGTATTTTGGCCGCTGTGGTCCCAGCTGGAATGCAGTTGTGCCCAGTAAACCACAAAAACAAAAGAATAATGAAAGCAAATTAGTACTTTAAAAGGAGCTAAAAACAAACACCCTGAATATGGACTATTTTCTTAATTTAAACAGCCACAACTGCAACATGAAGTCTATTACAGCCTCTTGACTGGCAGTTAGGTTGAGGGCAACTAAGTGTTATATTATGGTTGGGAACCTGCAAAACAACAGGAAGCTAAATACGCACAGCAAGTCAAGCTCATGTTCAAAAGCAAAGCCCTAGCGACACATATGCAACTTAAATAAGAGAAAATATCCTAGATTTCCAAGTATATTAACAAAATTATGAGTGTTCCAGTTTGATGGACTTTAGCGAGTCTATTATGTACTTTAACCTTGATTGTTTTGCAGTCAGCAATGCTGTAAGCTCTTCAGCACAGAAGGATTTTGCTCCCACTGGGAGCTCCACATTCCCCAAGGTAGTTGGTTTATCATGATTTTGTACCCAGCAGAGCAGCATGATGAGCAGATAGTACAGGAACCAGCTTTGTCAATCTACTTTGGGAGAAATTGCGACTCATTACCTCATTCCACGCATCAATTCAAGAGGAAACAAGAAAACCAATGAACGTACCAAAAAACAGGCATAGAAATTGAACTGCCCATGAAATTCTTTATCCGCTCCTTCTTCCTATGTTATTGTTCTGGAAAGTGAAAAAGGAAGAAAGAGAGGGGAAAAATAGGATTTCACAACTGGAATAATGTACATGGGCAAATATTTTCCAAGAATCACCCTGAACAGGACAGTTAAGCTAAGCAGTGACTGCTGGGCAAAGCAGGACAATTTAACACACGCACCAGCTTGAGCTGGGAGAAAGGGACATTCTTGTTTACTGCCACAGAGGGGCAAAGTTTTAACAATTTCATAAGAAATTGTTCTTTGAGAACAACCTGAAGAAAACACCTAGACGCATATGCTTGGGGAAACGTCCTGAGGGCTTATCACCCACTGTTTTCTCCTCTTTCTTCTCTCACAAGATGCTTGCTAAAAAGGCATTTACAACCCCTGCTATGATTGTGCTGTAAGATGACACCTTCGTTTCCTCTTCTTTAAGTTCTTTTTGACAGGTTTACCCATGGGCATGTTGGAGCAGCACCTTGCAGACATCTGTTGCTCCGGCTCCCTTTGCAAGGCTGCCAAGAGAGATCAATTGGCTTGGTTTGCAAATCCACACGGGAAGACATAACCTATGGGTATCATCTACTTGGCATCCCTTTAAAGGTAAAAGACAATAAAAGCATAAAAATAACTACAGCCTACGTGCAAACTGCAGTCCCTGCCTTTTCATAGTATCATGTTCCGATAACATCTGGCTACCTCTTATCTGAGACAGGCCATTCTTGGCAAAGCAGAAAACAACAACTTATCTACTGAGGTCATAAAGGAGAAGAGTCATCTCCCAGACAAACCTCACACCAAGTAAAGCTGGGATGAAGTCGCACAACAGTGATTTGGGGAGCATTAGGCAAAAACAGATGCCGACCTTCCCCATAGCACTCAGTGCAAACAGGTCCCTCTGACTCGAGCTGCTTGTGCCCACAGCTTGACACCGATGGTATCCATGAAACTCCATGGCTTCTGCTAACGAGATGCCAGGATCTAGGAAAATTCACCACGTGCAGGGGCAACTCCCTTGTTTGTGCAAGACGGAGGGGTCCCGTTATCACCCTCGTCTCGTGCAGATGTCAGCAGCCATTAAAACAACTTTACATCCACAGCCCGCACGCATTGTGGGGACTCCCCCCTCAACACAAGGGAGGGAATTAAAAGAGGCTTTTTCCCTGTATTGCTGCGCATTTGCCCGTTGGATGCAGCATTAAGTGACAGGCAATATCGGCAAGAGGAGCAGCCACGAGGAGCACTGATGTGAGGAGAGGCAGACGGACGGCAGGGCTGCAGAGCAGCCCGTGGAGAACAGGGACCCACGCGGTGCCAGATGGTTTCACGGCAAAGTTTCACTCTCCTTGGCGGTGAGCAGTGTTGCCCGCTGAATAGCTCCAGCGTCAGATCTGCTCTTGAGGCAGCGTCACGTTGATTAATACTCAATGCAGCGACGCACAGGGCCCAAACGCTGTGCTGAGCACGGGTGAGGGGAGCGGGGGGAGGCTCTCAGCCATTGCATGTGTTCCTCTTGCAAGTTAGACCCAAAAAAACTGCTTGGGCGCTTTCTCCTGTTTTTAGCATTCAAGAAACATCACGAAATGCCTCAGTGAAAAGCTACGCGGCTGCTTCTTATGGATGGAAAAGGGTTGTATGCATATGTCTGTGTGCACACGTGCATGGGGCTGCCCAAAATAACTGCCCGAGCTCAGGATGCAGCAGTCCAAGGCAGGTGTCTCTGATGACCTTTGTATTGAATTGCTGAAGGATGGGGGAAAAGCCCTATTTGAAGCTTTAGTAACTTCATCCCTGAGCAACGGATTAGGGAAGTGTTCCGCCATCAGCCCCTAACTTATAAGGCTTTAAGTGCAGAATCACCCTTTAAAAATAAAATCTCCCATCTGCAATACCTGGGATACTGCAGATATCGCTTTCTGTTGCTTTTGGCGAGTGCAATATCTCAGGCCAGACTCTGTGTCCCTGTCACACCGAGGAACTTCGACATGGATAGATCCTCTCACCAGAGAAGAGGCAGATTTTAGATGCTATTTGCATGAAAATCATAGCACGAAACTCAACAATCCCCAGTATCCCTTAGCACAGTATGCACATCATTAAGGAATACTGACTCAAAGAATAACATTGTTAAGGTCTAAAGGGACTTGCAGAGAGTCAGCGGGGAAGATAATACTGTTCCTTACGCACATCATAAATGTTGGTCCCACTCTGAAATTCCCTAACATCACTACTCCCAACGCCCCACTTTCTCCCCGGCAAAGCAGATGAGCAGCATGTTCAAGCTGGCTCCAACACACAGGAACCCCAGGCAGAACTTCCAGCTTCCACCTCGGCGCTCCTGCACTGCTGCTTCCACAGCCGCCCGCAATCCCAGAGCTATAGAATTACAGCACCAGGAGTGGTATAAATAGACAGTGATGGGCACCGATGACGACAAAGATGAACTGTCGGGGATTTATTGCCTGGCAGGTGTTGCATGGGCCTAGGACAAGGAACAGCTGCAATTAAAGCAAGTGCCTCCATGGGCAGCTTTGTTCCACCTGCCTCCCTAACTGGCCTCCTCCTCCTCCCCTTCATCTTTGAGAGGAGATTTTCCACTTTCCTGATGGCTTCCCAGCACTGCAGGGGGCATCGGCCTCGGCAGCAGGCGCTTGCTGAGCTCCCCGAGCTGCTCATCTCCGACCGGCCGCGTCTGCCCAGGATCCTGTTGGAAGCAGGTAGCTTCACAGTGCTTGGCATCAGACAGCACACCCGCATGGACAGGCTGTTTAGAGCTGAACAAAAGGCCAAAAAACTTGAGGATTTGGAGAGTTACAAAATACAGGAGGCTGAGTATAGTCCTGATCCTACATTTCTGTCTGCACTGAAATGAGATCTTTGTAACACAAACCAAAAGTTTTCTCACTGTACTTAGTTCCCAATAGTGTTTGCCATCTTGGATCCTTCCCTCCCCTGAGTTTCCTCACCAAAGCCCCGGGGAATTCATAGCCTGTTTTCTTCTCCATTTTCTTTCTCCCCTTGGTTTTGCCCAGCTCGCATTCAACCATCCCACATCAGAACTGCTTCAGCAATGCTGCTCCCTCACACCAAAGCAGCTAAGTGACATCCTGCTGCTAAGGAAGTACTGCTGCTCTGAAAGCACCTTGACTAGATTTGCAGGAAAATGTCTATGTGATGAGACATGGGCCTCTAAAATCAGATCCCGAATGTGCTGGCAAAATATTAATTGCTCAAAGTGTATGAAGCTGGACTAAGCAATGTCTTCCAGACTGCACAAGGGACCCTGTCCTACCACCTTTATTTATTGCTTGCCCTCAAAGCTGTTGCAGCAATGCACAAGGTGTCTATAAGGCAGATGACCCTAACATGTAAAGACCATTTCTGTCACAAGAGACATGCTCAGGTGAGTAGAAGACAACCAGAAGATGAGCGATATAAGTGCTTGTCCAGCACTGGTAATGTATGGTGGCCATATGTCCACCTGTCTCAATCAGTGCTGCCCCATCACCACTGCCTGTCCCAAAGAGCCACCGATGACACTTCAACACCCTGAGCACAACATGCAGTGACCACCCAGACCGTCACAGCTGCCACTGCCTAATTAAACACCTTGAAAGGCCCTAATTAGATTTAGGACAAGTTTGCTGTCTGCCCTGTGAGGATCATAACCCGGCTCCTTCTCCCCACACTTCTGCTGCACAGGTATCACAGGATAGGGAAATTCAGCTTGGCAGCATAATGAAGGGAAGGAGGAAAAACATGGAAAGGAGGTGAGGGGAAAACTACCCTCATCCCTGCACAGCCACAAGCTGCTCAGCTGAGGGAAGGAAACTCAAAAGTATATTCCAGTTTTAATGCCATGTTTCCATTGTGTTTTCAGGTGGAAACGTTTGTGCTCCCAGGGCTCAATTACTGGCCCAGCAGCATCAGAAGCTTTGATTAACAAAAGGTCAAAAATCCTTGACTATAGTTTAAAAACTAATCCACACCATCACACGGTATAAGCCCTGTAGAACCTGCATAAGGCTTTAAGGCTTTCCAAGGGAAACTTTAGGCAGACCACTAGCATTTTATGGATCAGACAATCCAATTGTAAGGGTTCACCTATGCTAGGAAGTTTGCTGCTTTTGCTAGCCCGAGGTAGTTAAAACAGCAACCACCTCATCCAGCCAGAAATCTCAGTAAGGGGGCAAGTTGGGCTTGTTAAAGTTAATTGCAATATAGACAAGTATTTGAACCTGTACAGGGACAAGATACATGTTTGTTGGGGAATGGTTAAGGGCCACGATGAAGTGTATGAGCAAGGCTTGGAAGGGAGCAAGGGGGCTTCGGTAACGGAAAATTCCAGCAGTGAAGTAAATAGGCTGTGGGGGAAAACCAGGATCTGAGCAGGTGGCTTGCAGCATGGCAACAAGCGCTCAGCCAATCAGCAAAGGGGAGGCAGAAGCTGTAACCACTGACATTGTAACAAGTGTGTGCTGGAGCCTATATAGTCGGACTGTTAAGAGCAATAGAGTGAAGCCTTGATCACTCCTATTGAGTCAGTTGTGCTTCCCTGCGCGCTGGGCACCAAATCCTGACGAAGGTCCGCGGCACATGTTAGAAGACAAGAAGATAAAATATCTAATTTCTCAATTTGTATGGATTTTGCTGGTGCCTTAGCAGTCACGTTTTATATTTTCCTCAGGAAAGAGGGGAACGGGGTGGCATTCCATTACCTTTCCATTCTGTGATGTATCACTTCCAAGTGAGTGTTTCATGGAAATAAACCCTTCCCCAAAGCAAATAAAAGCTTCTACTTTATAGTACCATAAGTTTTTGCTTGTTCAAGTCTCTCCTACTTTAAACTGGAACCTGCGCCCCTTAAATCACTCTTCTAATGTTACTAACACGAGACGAGGGCATCAGACAAAAGACAGTTTCAAGTCATTTCTTTGTTGGGAGGGATTTTGAAATCCCTCCTGAAGCCAAGGTGGCTTCAAAATGAACGGCACTGTCTGTTTCCAGCTTGAAGCAAAGTTTTGCTCCAAAATTCAAGGGAAAAGAAAAAAATAAAGAGTAAACAAGCACTCTAAAAAAAAGTGAATGTTATTTCAGTACCTGGAACTCTCCTTTTGATCATGAAAACAGAGTCTTCAGTGCTACGCTGTGGATTAAAGAGGGTAGCGAATGGCAGTGGCTCCCGCAAATCCCAGTCTCCGGCTGGGGTTGAAGCAAGACAGATGGTGACACTCCGAGCTGGGCAGGGTGGTGGGATTCATCTCGTCTCTCATCATCTCACCAACCACCCACTACTAAGGCAGATAGTCTAAGCTAAGCATCTCGTTTCTATCCGTGGACTTCCCCAGGAGATGGAGGAGTGAGATCCCTGAAGGAATCGCTGGTTCTTGGCATTCTCGCCTCCTCCTGCAGTAAACATTTGAGTTGTGGTGATTAGATTAAATAGACACATTCGTTTGGGATGATGAAAGCAAGGCAGCCAGACACGCTGTCCCCATTCTCTGGTAGACACCCAAATTCACCCATTTACCCCAGTTCCAACTAGGGCTTTTCTGGGCGCGTTCTCCACTTTTGCCATACGGTTGTGCACATGGAGGTGCAGGCACATGGCCTCAGAGAAGCTGCTGGGCACCACTGCCTTGTCCGCTCTAAAGCATAACTTGGAAATATTTCATTAGCTAACGTGGTTTCTGCACTGGAGCTTTCCAACTTGTAAATTTTACAGGGCCTCTCTCTGTCCAAATAGATGCTGGAAATTTCTTTGCTCAATGTGGCTTTATGCACCTGAAACTGTAGCATTTAAGCTACAGCTGGGGATCCTGAGCCTAAAAGCCCCCCTGCTTTTCTAGCCACTGCTGCTGCCTTTCCCCATGGAAACCCAGCCAGCAGACAACACAAACACAACCTACAGAGACTCATCCCTCTTCTGTTCTTCTTTTGTTGTCTAAACTACTCCATAAATTACTGGGAGCTGGAACACCCTGTTAAATAATGTAATTAGCCGCTTGGATATGGAGCACTATCATTAGTCTGCAGCTTAACAACATAGGTTAGACAATGCCTGGTTTGTAGATGCTGCTGCACAGGGACTGATCACAGCCAAGGGTCAGAACATGCTCAAGCGCTGCAGAAAGCCTGCAAGCCCCTGCACACGAGTCCTGCCCTTTGCACAGGGCCAGATTTGCATGCCCTTTTTGTACCTCCTGCCTTCATCCCATCCTCTCCTCTTCCTCCAGCTGCCTCAAGCTGTAATATCTTCAAGTCAGTGGCAGCTGGATAGCCCCAATTCTGGGCTCATGCCTCCTCTTAGCAGTGGGGAATATGCAGCTGGAAGCTCAATGCTCTGCAAGATCCTTGCACGGGCAGTCCTGGAGCTCTGCTTCCATGGAGGGGCTCGGTGGGGGTACAAAAACAAGCTGGGACCAGTGGGACAGAGCCCTGGTCCACAGCAGGCCCTACCACAGCACAGAAAAGCATAAAAGCATAATGTAATTTCCCATTCATAGTCTGTTAGACTTGGACTCGTCTGATATTAGTTACAGCTTCCGCTGTGGTTTTTCCTTCCCATCCCATTTGCTCTTGGATAAATGAGATTGTTCTTATCTAGGTACCCATTTTCACATGTGGTTTCATTAGGCCGGTGGATGAGGTTTCCTTATCCTCTGCAACCCAGCAGAGTGGTGAAGTGAACAGGCTCATGAATAACGGATGCTCAGAGAGAAAAAAGCAAAAAACCAAGCCTCACTTATTCTGTTACTTTGCTGTTTTTGCAAATGGGTTTTCATTAGCCAATAAACTCCCCGACAGAGCAATTACTGCAAGACAAATCATCATGCAAAACCAATCCCTCTGTGCACAAGGCCATCTCCATCTCTAGCCTCCAAGGGGACGCTCCCCACACGGTTCAATGTGTGGGGAAGAGATGCTAATGCTTCCTAGTAATACTTGGCCTTTCAGCAGAGACTTTAAATGGATTTGCTGAGCATTTGCTGCTTGTGTTCAGAGTCCTCAGACAAGAAGAGCACCCATTGCTATAAGGGACAGCTAAGGCAGGATCTGATGTTGAAGGCAATGGTCTAACCAGGCAGAATGGATAAGGGGAGCTAGGGGAAAGCAAAAGGAAGGAACTCGCACGTAATTATCCATCAAGTCATCAGAGCTACAAAGGCAACTTCGTTTCCCACTGTCAATGGAGTCTTATTCCCTGGCTCAGTCTATGGAGATCGTTGCAAAGCTCCCCACGCTAAATGCAAAATATCCTCATGGTGCAGATGGGTGAAAAAGCTCAAGAGAATCCAACTTATAGGAACAGAAGAGTCAGGAGGAGAGAGTCACTTATTTCTCTGCTCTGGCCCTAAAAAAAGACTCCCAGATAGCTCCTTGATCAGGTGAAGATTAGATACCTGCACAGAAACAGATTCCTCACAAAATATGGGGAGAAATGTGTGCGCGCAAAAGGATATGAAAAACAGCTGCTCAACTTTTCAATTTCCTATTTTCTTCTCCAGCAGAAAGTACTACATATTACACAAATCTATAAATAATCTACATATCTGAAAGGAAGAAGGCGAGGTCTTATCAATTTAGGTACCATATGTCTGCATGCCCATTTGTTTATGTATGGAAATATTGTACAATACAGCAATAATCCACTGCTGTGGCACCCTCTTTTCCACAGGCAGCTCCTTTCTTTTCCTCCCCTCTCCTCCTTCACAGGATCACATAATAATGAAGTTAGGCCCAGCAACATTAGTGAAGCACTTACTTAATCCACCCGTGCAAATTCAACAGATATCTGCCCAGATAAAATCAAGAGAGCAGCTGAGGCCTTTTTTTGTCAGCAGCCTTGAAGAAGTCATAAGCAAGGAGATAATAAGAAATCTTATTACCAGCTTGGAGACAGGAGCAAAAGAAAATAGGGATTCGGAGAGACATATAAATGAAAATCAACCCGAGGCAAATGCATGAACAGGGCTTTCAAATGCTGTACATCAGCAGACTCCTCTAATAGGGTTTTAAATGTATACAATCCACCTATCCAATTAAAAAGACATTTTATCAGATTTTGGGCAGCTCTGTCTCCATCAAGATACACAAGTAAATTTTTCTCTTCAGCTGAAGAAAATTACCTGCTGTTACAAGTCCAGGACTTGAATTCTCCTCCCTTTTCTCTCTCCTTTTCCTCTACCCTTTCAGTGAACAAAAAATGGCATTCTTTTGTTAAGCAGAAGGTGCATTTATATGTCTGCTCAGCAACACAAAAACTCCAAATCTATCAGACATGTAATCTAAATCTTAACATATATTCCAAAATTAAGCTGATTTCTTACACAAGATAACTTGTATTGGTAACATAATGCTTCTGAAAGAGGCTATCTTGAAGAGTAATAATAGTACACACCGGCCTGAAGAGTAAGGCCAGTCACCTTACTGCTTATAATTTCTCAAAAATTACAGATGTAATATGCCAGCATGAATTGTTCATCTTCTGTTTCTCAGTACTTTTACCACCTTTGTCTAGAATATAAAATGAAGCAAAACATAAGATCAAGATATCCATGATTTGGTAAACTTAGACCAATTGTCATCCTCATACTTGAAACCATGTCACTTAAATGCAACAGCCTCATAGCCCATCAAAGAGGCAGTCATGGGAAGAAATCACAAGTAATATTCTGATTAAAGCG
>JAUBOD010000064.1:1197131-1207358 GCA_032353885.1 Nothura maculosa
TTTTTGCCAAAGTATTACATTTTGTTTACTTGACTTTTCTATCAAAAATCTCCTTTCAATAAAGAAAACGCTACAATTATATTATTTACTTATCTCTACTTTTTCCAGTTTTTATCTGAGAAGTTCAACCAAAAACATAAAGGTATATCCACTTTATGTTTCAGAATGGAAACAACTGAAACATCAACAGTATTTGTCAAATTGTTTTCTCTGTCTTGTCTAATTAACGAGCTGTAAGGGCAGATGCTCCATTATAGCTCCTTATTACAAATTAGTCTAATACTGTTGACATTACCCAGGGTAACTGTAATGGCTTTCACATCCAATGGAGCTTTTTGTGGTTTTGTTTTTCCTAACTGAAGCATTAGAGGGACACATCTACATGCCTGCCCTGATTTATGAGTACATTTTATTTGTGGGGAGATTAAATTGTGGTGGGTTGGGTCTGTTTGGATTTCCTCGATGGGCCTCTGATTATTTTTCATACAGGTAGACCTCACAATAAATCAAGCGTCTCGGCTGATCTCCAATGTAGTGAAGCTGTGACTCATTACCTGGTAGACAAGCCTTCCCTCGTATGGTAACTCATTAAACTGAAGAGATAATTTGCAATATTTACAGCCACCCCAGCTGATGGTGGCTTTCATGGGCGCTCAAATGCTCCCTGCATAATATGAAATATTTGATGCTTCATAGATGGCTCATTAACATCTGAACTAGTTAAAAATGTGTTTTTGTTTTTTTTTCTTCCTGATGAAAATTCTGATGGGTGATGAGTATGGCCACCATTGAGATGCAGGGGTCCTGTGGCAGCACAAAGAATGTCCCCGGTGTTGCCCAAGGTTAATGTGCATAAGGCTTGCCTGGAAGCTCAGCATCTCTGCAGCTCTCTGACCTGCACTCTGCATGCTAAAGATCAGCAGACTCCAGCCTTGGCTCTCATTTATTTTCTTGGAAGTCAGGAGTGTGACCCTTAGAGATTTCTCAGAGAGAAGGCCATGAGAGAGATGAGCAAACCATCATTCTTGGGACCTGCAAGAGAGGAGATGTGTCTCTCTCATACCACTATGGCCCTCGCTGTCGTGTCTTCTGCTCACAAGTCTGTCTTTAAACTTCTCAAATCCTTCCAACATCAGGCCATGCTTTAAAACTCAGGGTTGCACAGGAATAATTACTCCTAAAGACCCAAATTAGCAGAAAAATCCACTGTGTGCACCAGCATTAGCATTATTACCATGCCAAGAGGTTCCTGGCCCTGCACTTTGTGTTACATTTTATTGTCATTTGTGTTTTTATGGTCCACTACTTAGCTGCTAAGTTATGGGGGACAAGTCCTGCACTCATGTGTTTTCCATTAAGTGTCCAGCACACATGAGAAGCAGAGGGGGCTATTAAATAATAATGACAATAATAATACATCTGATAGAGTTCAGTTCCGCTTTAGCACTAAATGGAAAGCTGAAAGCCTCCCTATGGATCTTTTCCATTTCAAGCGCCAATGATTGTAACAGATGCATCAGTTTTAAATTAATGCCTTGCATGACAAATAATACTGATACACGTGTTTAGGAAATCTGTGCCTAGCTGGCATGTTTTGATTAACTGCAGATCATGACACTGCCATGTCTGTGGTGTAACCCATAAAATGTACAGATGTGGCCCAAGTTTTTATCTAGAGAAAAAAGTACATCCACTAATATAGCACATGTCTTACCTCCAACTTTATGAGAATCTTACGAAATAGAGATAAAAGCAATGAACAAATGGACCTTCTTTCATAATTGTAGAAACAACTGCAAACAGCAAAGGATCAGTAAAAAACAGAAGAGGAATGAGGAAACTGAAAATGCAAACCACTGATCCATTTAAATACAGATGAAATGATTTGACAATGTACTGGGAAGGAATATTAAACAGATACAAGCTATTAATTTTCACTGAGGGCCACATAAACTCACGTTAACCCTTCACGGTGGGGAGGATTTCACCATGAATCACAGCATCTCACTCAGCTGACAGATTATTTACCCTCACACATAGGTTTGCCCCTCTCTAAAGTCTCAGGTGAAAAAAATCTCATCAAAATTGACAGTCTATCTCTATAAAATAAGTGAGTGATGTTTGAGCCAAGTCTGTACCTCTTTCTTGGCACCTCACATGTCATTTGTGATGACACCAGCCTATTTGGCTGCAGCAAAGGCTTCTGCACCTGAGCCCAGGTGCTTAACATCTGACCGGGGTGACATGGCTGTTTGGGGATCAGTCATTAGTAAGGCCTAACAGTCCTGCAGCAATGTGCTTTGCACAGACATATTTATAGAAAGCAAGGATAGTCTGGAAGGTACAAAGAGGGCAAAAAATACCGAGGGAAGGAGCAAATAGCAAAATTAAAATGAAGAGATATCGACCCCCATTTTTTCCCCTTAGACATGGAAATCTTATCCATTAAGACATCAAGATTTTTTGGATGAAAAAAGCAGTTTGTCCTATTACAGCTCCTCAGGCGAATAGCAATATTCCAGTTTCTAGATCAGTGTCTTAGACTGCAAATTCCCTCTGGTCTGGATTCTCCCAATGGTTCTTCATGGCTGTATGTTGCTACAGCATTTCAGCATCTTCCACCTTTAGGTTACAAACATGTGAACTATAAAGAACTTCAGGATGTCACTGGCTCATCCCTCATTTTGAGGCAGGGGCTTTTTTCTCTATGTTTTTCTAGGGAAAAAAGCACGTGGGAAAAATGTTAACAAGCAGTTAACATGTGGAATACCAGTCTTAATGCATCTATTCTGAGCATTTCTTCACTAAAAAAAAGCAGCATTAACCATATCTAAGCTGCCTACCCAGTCAACTTTTTCTCCTTGTCCTTAACGAAAGTACAGTATGTTTCCCAGAGGGGACAACAAATGTCATCCTATTTGGAGAACTTCGTACCTTACTGATCCTTCAATTATGCCATTGCCTAGCTCCAAAAATAAATAAGTAAAAATAACTTTGATAACAGTCTTTTCTGTTATCATAATAGTAAGATAAAGACTATTCTAGTCATAAAGATCATCATATGATAGACTGCAGATGAACTGCAAGGCTCCTGAAAGCCAGAATGACTAATCCGTTAAACATTCGATTGCAGTTTGGTGAAGTGACTTGTCTAGTGTGAGATATGAAATCAATACTCGCCCTAGTGAGAAATGTTAGAAATGAACATTCCCTGACAGCCACATTCAGCAGCCTGGGTCTGGAGCGCAATATTTTCATGTTCATAACGTACAAGTGATCTTAAAGGGGAAAAAAAAATCATTGCTGAAACACAATAGTAGAGGCAACTCTGAGCACATGTGGTCACTACCTTTACTCATGCACCTCGCTCTTCCTTTATAGCCCTTTTGCCTCTGACCCCTCCAACAGGCTCTCTCCCTCTGGTTCCTTCCCTTTTGACTCACTTGGGCAATACAATGGTCTAGAGTTGTCCTGCTCTTTCTTGGTAGGAAGAGGATGATCCCATCCTTCCTCACCCTTTCCATTATGATCCTCCTGTCCCATCTCTCAGTATGGATGCACCAGGGAGCAAAACAACTAGATGAGGATGTTCCCAAAAGGATGTTTATCTTGGGGGTGATTTTTCAAGTGGCAGCCTCTTGCCTCAGAGCCCAGTGCCCTCCTTGCCCTGATGTGCATATTGCCAGGTATAGAAACGGTGCTGGTTTGGCACAACTGGCTGTAGCCGTGCACAGCTGTGTCACTTCTGCCTGGAGAAAAATATGCCCAACAAAATAGTAAAACCTTTGGCCATTTCAAAAGGATTGTATTTCTATCCCTCACAAGTGAAATATTCCAGGGTATAGCTAGCTGCATTTTTAATGACTCCAGTGTCCACTGTGTGAAACAGGAGCCTTTTACCCCCTGCAACCCTCCCCAACCTTCACCTCCCTCAGTTGTACCCTATCTCTCCTACAGAAATCATATTTGAAGATGAGTTGTACTAACCCTCTCTGTAGCATGTGCTCAGCCCCAAAACATATGCAAAATCCTTCACGGCCTTTTCAATAGTCATTGGCAACATAAAACCATGCTACACATTGTTAAATCCCATTTATAAATGATATTTATAGAAGGCAGGTTGAGATCTTTCTCAGTATCTATTTCAGTTGTATCTTTCTCCGTTTGGTCTTCAAAGGCAGCTTGTTTTTCTTCAGACTTCTAGTTTCAAAGGTAACTCAGCAAAGCAAACAACTAGGATTTCAGACTGATCTTATTATCCATTCACAACAGGTTGATCTCAAGTTCAGAAGCATCATGGTAAAAAAGAAAAAAAAAATCCTTGAAGTTTTTTTGCCATGAATTCTGGAGTGTGTTTTATGTACAACCTTCTGGCCTTGAAAGCAAAGAGAAGTGCTGAAGCATTTAGCAAGTGTATTCCTTGAATATACATTTTCCAGGTCAGTCAGTCTTAAAGACAACCTCTTCTTTGCAAAAGCTACTCCCACAGGGATGCTGTAAGCCTGGACACCCTCTTAAAACTTGGCCCTGCCCGCAAAATAATTAGTAATAAGGAATAAAGCTCTGTTTGCATAACCTTTCTGTAGAAAGAGTCTCTAATTGGTACAGCTACCCATGCAAAGAGCAGCACTCGGAAGGAGCATTGATTACAACTCACACTGGGACACTGCTCACTAAAGGGCAATCACTTATTTCATTAACTGCTTTAAAAATAAGATTTGGAAAAAAAAAGCTGCTTACAAAATAATTATGGGACTGTTGTAGTCTATGGCAATGTTTCCATTGACCTCATTGGGGAGGAGGGGAAGTTGTGCTTGCTCTTTTAAGAGCAGCAATTAATGCAGTCACAGCAAGGATCAGGCCCTGTATTCCCTCTGGACTGGCTTCCCAGGAAACCAGCTGCAGAGAAGGTGAGTGTGGCAAAGAGCTGCCAAAACCACAGGTCTCCTCATTGGCTGCTGTACTCAAAACACATTCATTTCAAACACTTCAAAAAGCACAAGAGAAAATTAAGTCTGGATATTTTTCATCTCTCCAGGCAATTCTTCTTCCTAAGTTACAAGAATGTATTTTTTTTTTTCAGTTGTTTAATAAAAAAAAAGTCAGAGCACGTAATTGTTAAAACGAGCAGTGGGAAATGCAACAGCCTGACAAGAAATTACATGTCTTATTTATCTCTACCTAAGTTGCTCCGCCGGGAGATGTGTGCTGGGTGGAAAGTATCACATTTAAGTGTGTGCCTCTGATGTTTGTCAAAAGCGCTTCCCCTCGGCTCGCTCGCAGTTCCCTCACCACCGCTAAACCCTAGAGGGAAATGCAAACAAACCCAGGCCTGGACTAAATGCAAAGCTTACCGAGTACTCGCCTTCCCCTGCTCCTCACCAGCCTCATTAATGCTGAAGTGAGGATGAAGTAGGTCCGGCAGAGCTTGAGAACTGTGCGTGGCCTATAGAGAAAATTAAATCAAAGGTCACAGTAGTTACCCCTGGGGAACATGGTTGGTGCTTCTGAGCCTTCCCTATAAAGGCTGGAAAAACTGCCCAAGTGTAATGTGTAGTACACAGTGCTGGAACAACAAGCCTCAGTTGGAGCACAGATCGGAGCAGATATGACAAGGAAATCTTGTCTGGGTACATTTGTTTCATGGAAGTGGCAGTATAAAAGCAGATTCTGATTAACCACCTTGCAGTTCTTCTGTGCAATGATTTAACAATATCCTGATGCAGTGATAGCATGTGCACTCAGCTCAGTGGATGCTGAGCAGAAATTTGCTGGTATTCACAGATAACTGAAAGATCTGGGGCATCAGGTGTCTTCCGAGATGGATGCCTTCTCTTTATGAAACACCTAATAACTATTTTGATCAGTGCAGGCTAAAAACCTGATGGGAATTTAGATTAGATTAAAATTAAATTTTGTTGTCATTATGTATATTAGAAAAAAAGGAGAGCATAAGCAATGAACAATATTGTAATTATACTTTAAAGTATTTGGCTTATTTAGGGCGACCAGACCAACAGATGGTGAATGCAGTTTGATGCAGAGAAGTATAAAATAACCGATTTGGACAGAAGGATTAAAGTGGGGCGTATGTATAAATTGAACATGAATCCAGAAGAGTATATTGGGCTATTACGGGAAATCACTGAAGCCTGGTGCACAGATGCTGCCGAAGAGAGCAAATCAAACTGTGCTGGCACAATAATAGAAACAAAAACAAAAAGGTGATAATTCCATTGTTTTAGTCTTTTGTGAGACTTACAGACTTTGATCTGCTGGAAGGAGAGAATTGCCTTGAGGGAGAGACATGGAAGAATCTAGTTTAGAGCAGAAAGTTCACAGAGGCGGTGCTAATTTATACTGAAAACTACAGGAAGATGCAGGGATTTTAGAAAAATATTGTTAAGGAGATGCTCTGGAACGCTGCCTTTCTTACACTAGCACTCTACAGGACAGAACATCCTATTAATGCTGTTAAAGGGGAACTGGGTGAGGGATGAAGGACAAGTTGCCTCTTCCAAAGCACAATGCAAGCATAGAGCAAGTGAAACAAGGACACACACTTGAGTACTTCACGGGAAGCACCAAGTTTCTGGTTGGCAATAAGCACTTAATCAAACAGGCCTTATATAGATCCCTCTAATTGTAGCTCATCAGCTGAAGCTGAGCATCACAAGAGTATTCCCAGGATACAAATATGCTCTAAAATACAGACTAGATTTCAGGAAATTTGGGCAATGGTCACTCCTTAAGGAAATATGTACCCCATGTGGTGCAGCATTGGAGGAGATGCCCCCAGCTCATTCTGCCCAAACTAGTCCCCAGAGTGGGCAGTAGCCCCCCGTGCACTGATGTGAACATATTAACATGCTCCGACTTTTTAAGAGTGCTCTGTGCAATGACATTTGCTCAGCACAGCACTGCTCTGCGGATGTGCCCCTGGGCACCATCTCATCTCAGTTTACCCATCTATATTTTAAAAAGAATATTAACCTGCTTCAGAGGGATGTGACAAGTCACAGCTCATTTACACCTTGAGATGTTGTCAGACTGCAGAATGATCACCATGATCCTGCATGCACCTCCATGACCCCTGGGGCTAAAAAAGAGTGGAGATCTCTATATATCACAGAGAGGACTGAAACCCTCCCTTCTGCAAGGCGCTCGAGGTGACCTGAGCAAGAAAAATAATCTGCTGGTAAAAGAGAAGTCTCAGGAAGGTAGAACACAGAGCACACAGCTAGCAGAACACAAAACCCAGCCCATGTGCTCCTGTAGCCCAGGAAAAGAAACCATGGGGCTACCACAGTAGAAGAAATGGGGCCAGTTTGGAAGGAGATTTGAAGGATCCCCTTGAGAAGGGAGAAAGGCTGAGAGTCCTGCTGCCAAAATAGCTCATTGCAGCTATGTGTACATTCAAACAGACTGTAAATGGAATATGCTACACAAAGCCATGACTAACCCTTATGTTCAGCCCAGGAACACTTCTGTATTTATTGTTAAGCTCTTCTAACAAAGCATTGTGCCATGGAGACCCTGCTCATCGGTGCCTTCAAAGAGCAAAATGCTTTCTCAGTTATCGCACCTCAGTGAACCCCAGAAGCCCCAGTGCCTCATATCACCTTCCTTCTTAAGAACAGTAATAATGCATGCCCCATAGCAGTAGGACATTATGGTTTTCACTATTTTCTCTGTCCAAGTTCCTATTTTGGCTGGATGTTTGCTGGATGGAGAATTGATTTGGTTCATTTCTCACCCATAACTAAGTGAATCGACTCATTTACTCTTACTGCTCCAATTAGAAAAACTGATATAGAAGCATGAGGAAGTTTTTATTTACTTTTGCAGCCACCTGCAATCACACTGTCCCCAAATCAAATTATTTCTTCATCCTAGAAATATGTCCTTTTGTGTGCACTTAAATCCCACTGAAGCACTTGGAATGCTGAGGAGTCAGAACAGTGTGGCCTGGAAGACTGAGTTGCCATGAAAAAAAATCTTTTGGATTTAATGGTTCAAATAGCAAACAGAAGGACAGAGAACAATCAGTTTAAAGTAAGTAAAAAAGGGTATTTTAGAAAAATAGCTTTCTTCAGCTTTGGATTATTTACCTTTGTAAACTTTTCTCCCTTAAAAATCAGTTCTCGGTCACTTTTTTTTTGGTAAAAATTCTTGCTTCAGCTTGAAGAGACAAATGCTTTTGGCTTGAAAATATATCCGTGCAGCTGGCACATTCAAAATGATTTAATTAAAAAAAGGTAAACATGAAGTTTTGGCCATGAAAACTGCTTTCTGTTTCCCAACCTTAATTGTTAACTTAATTCATACTTACTGTATAGTCTCCGTCTGTCTAAATCCTAACTTCCCCTCAAATTATCTTGTGGAAAATGCTTCAGCCAGATTACTTCCTAAAGCCACCAAATCTTTGGATTACATTTGTGTTTTGTTTTTCCATCTTCTGTTCTTTGGAAATTTGGAGACTCCCAAGGAAAGCCTTGCTAACCTAATGACTGTTTCTTGATCTTTCTCTACATCCTTGACTCCTTTCTTCAATTCCAAGTTCTTCAGATTCCAGAACTTGACTGCATTTAGAAAGGCGACAGGCCAGCAATAAGCAAACCCAGATTATGGGTAAAGTGGCAGTAATTAAGGTGGAATCCTGAAGCTAAAGCAACTCCTTTGGGATAAGTTAACATTAGTTAGCTTGAAAGGAAATTGCAAGAGTGGTCTCAGACCTTATTAGTAGAAACTCCCCAGGCAGAGCAAACATCAGTCATCCTAAGAGTTAAGCTGGAAAAGGAAAACTTCAGTACATACCATTTAGCTTTCAGGAATGACCAAGAGGTTCACTGAGATTTTTATCTAGTTAGTGTTATCTGATTAAGAGATTTTTGGCCTTCTTTTTGAATCTTTCCTCTCAGAGTGAGGTTCAGTAGTATGCTGAATTCCCATCAACCATCATGCTGGTTCCTGGCTCCTGCTCAGTTTCTGTCCCTTCATTCTCCAGTTCAGGAGCGAAAGAGGCCCAACGGTCACCAAGACATTCCAGTGCTCTGCAGGAGCTGCATAGGTAAGGAGCAAAGCCTGTTCTTGCCCAAATACCAGAGACTGGAGGGCAGACGTGACCTCGGCAGACACTTTGGAAGAGGGGAAAAGATACATTCCAACAAACCCAAGTGAGCACAAGGAAAGTGTTAGTCTTGTAGCTGCAGTAAATGCACCCCAATCTGGAGAGGAGGCTGAGGGCAAAACTCCAGTCCCACGTGCTTAACCACGCTGCCCTTGAGCTTTTCACTGCAATTTGCAAGACCTTCACTAGTGCTCTCCTTCTCATGTAACCCTGACAGATCTTTCCTCCTCCCTTTGCTCTTCCCCAATCACTACAGACATGCTGCATATGTATCACCCACCTGTTCTGATAATCATTTAGAACAAGCAGCATTTCTTGGATGTTTTACATCTTTTCAGTGTTTTGCAAACATTAACTAGTGCTAAGCTTATGTCAGAGAGGGCTGGCTTGCTGGAAAGTTCTTTTAGCTTTAGTGGAAAAGCCTGAAAGGAAAAGATGTTGGCACAATACTCTCACCAGCAGGTAGGCAAATCAAGTGTGGAAGATCCAAACTGGTTATAATTAGAGATATAGATCATCATCTCATACTGTCAGTGCAAGAACTGAGTCTAGTAAAGACATGGCACACTGTTCCTTACTCCCCATAGTGTCTTGCAGAACAGGACCACTAAGAAAATGTGATTAAGCACATTTCTCTTGATTACTGGTTAGTCTTGTAGCTCTAGTTTATACTTCTAAATACATCTTTTCCTCCCCTAGGAATAGCATGCATTTTGCCAAATGTAAAATTCACTTTATGCATTATCAATACAATAGTGATACATATTTGCACACCCTAAAAAATACCAAAGCCTTCCTCAACTTAAACGAAGCATCATTTTCTTCCAGATGACAGTGCAGAATCTGTTACCTTTAGGCACTGTAGCAGCCTTTTCTCCTCTTTTCAGCGGCTCATCTCTGAAGTGCCTCTCACTCAAATGACTCCAGCTTTGATGATTAACCAACCCAGCTTTTAACCATCTATAAAACGCCTTTTCCAAACAGGAAGGTGTCTGGATATTAACTCAAACAGCATTCTGCAAGTATACTGAGCCATTACTGCTAGGTTAGTTAATCATTTTGAGAGTATCTACAAACATAAGCATGGAAGAACTCTT
>JAUBOD010000064.1:1224702-1239725 GCA_032353885.1 Nothura maculosa
CTGACTTGGCCTGTCACTGTGGCGGCACTAAAACACAGTCATACCTGGGAGCTAAGCTCCCATGAAAGGCGATTGCATCTTCATCTTGGTAATGCTTTTTGTCGCTGCAGTATGTCTTTAAGGTACCTCCAGACCAAGCATGGCTAGTTTAACATAATCTCTTCTGATAGCAAATAGGAATTTTAGCTGTAGTAACAAAGGCTTGACAGTGTTGCTTTCATATTTGTACCATCCATGATAAGGACATAAGCAGAAAAATATCAAGAACAATATATCAGCATGGCTGTATTGTCACAAAGAATTCCGAAAAGAAACTCTTGCTTTCTGATGACACTGTCATTAAATCCAACCACCAGGCAGTATGATTAGCACAAGCACAGACAAGACAACTTTCAGGATAACCAAGTGAACTAACAATATCTACTCTTTGAGTTACTCCAAATCATCACTGATTATATAATGCGTGATCAAAGAGGGATATGAGCAAAGCCAACTCAATGTATGCTCTAGAAATATTATAGGCTGCCAGATTCAGGTGAATGAAGCTACATTGTCCTCAGAGCTGACTACAATAGCTGTACAGCATGGACAAGCTTGGATTACAGTGCACTGAGAAATTAGTGCTTGCCAAAATGTAAATAGAGTAAACAATAGTAAAGCCATTGCTTTGATTCATTTTGTGACGTGGCATTTTAAGATTTCCTCTGGAAACAGTTTGGTGTTTGACATCTGATGCTGTCTAAATACGTTGCTGTGTTTTTAGCATTTTGAGAGGGACCCTGTAATCATTGCAACCTCCTTAATGCACCACAATGAAATCTGACTGTCGCAATAAATCATAAGTTATTTTATTCTGGTCTCATTGATTTTGGTCAGATAGAGGGTTAGCCCAAAGGAATAAAACGGTGTGAATAGTGCACTAGCTTCCTATCACCTCTTTCTCAATTCATTACTACTTTTCTTTCTCTTCTGATGAGTAGTCATGAAAGGTAATTCTATAAATAATTTGATTGAAGGATTCATGTTCTCCCTGTTATGTGTGAAAAGACTATTTCTATTTCATTTTCAAAGACAATAGTAGAGTTTAAATCTTACCAGATATGTAGATAATATGATACTGGTTTTATTTCATGATTCTATGAGAATTTTTTATCTATATATCTAAAATATATATTTTTATTTCAGGAGCAAATATTTTCAGCTGTGTCAAAATCTAATTGCTGTGGTGCTATGTGTGTGAGCAGCACTCCCAGGGCACAGACCATGACATGGCACAGCTTTTCCTCATATTAACTTTTCCTGCGCACTCTTTCATCTGCCCCTGCTCTCCATGTCACAGCTCTGTACTCTCACACAATTCAGGGAATGGTTGGGGAAATATCAGGGTACAACAACAGGAGTTTGCTTCCAAAATCATTTTCACAGTGGCCAGCAGCGATGCAGCTGGCTAAGCTAGAAGTAGTGACTACTACAATCAACTAACTTTAATTTCCTACACATTTTTTTTTTTCTTCAGTTTACTGGACTTAATAATCTGGCACAGAAAGATCAATTATTGAAAAATAGGCTCTGGCGACCAATGAGGCTGCTGAATGCATTTGATTAGGTTTCTATTTAAGGAGGGATATTCTTTGGGAAATCAAGTCTCATTCCTCATTAGAGTGTGTGATATAACCTTATCAGGTGAAGCTTTAGATAACATTTCAATTAAAGAGCTGCTAGTGGTAAATTGACCCTCAATTTTAAATAAGTTATTGCAACATCCAGTTTATATTTTAAAATGGAGAAAAACAGCCTTACAGGATATGAGCGAGAGAAATCTCATTTTGTTTTTAATTGCTAAACAGCAAGGAAAACTCAGTGTCTTTAAGTGTTTGTGGGATCTTGCTATCTCAATCAGAAAAATTGCAAATGCTGATGCAAAGAAGGAGCAATAGCCATGTTTCTGAACAAGTGTCCACCCCGCAGATCCCAATGGAGAGGAAAAGAGCAGGTCTCTGGTATTGCTGTCTCTCCAGCTTCCCACAGCTTGACACAAACCTTGGCTTTGGCATTCCAGCTAATAACCATTTAGTTCAAGTGGAAAAGAAGCTTTAAGAGGTCAGCGTAGGCTGTTTGCTCAGCAACCTTCACCTCAGCTCTGCCTCATGGGAAAAGAATATTATTACATTTATCTTTCTCTGATGACTAAGACTGGCTTTTGTGAGTGCCTAATGTATGAGATGATCCTGTCTGTCCTGCTCATACAGATAAGCTTGGGCCTGGATGGCTTTAGAGGATGGTTTGACACAGACAGTACCCCAAAACTACCCCTCAACCCAGGTATAAAGCAGCAGACTAGACTAGAGGTTAAGAAGAACATTTTCAAAACAGGGCAAAGGATTTAGTCATGGAACTTCTGTCGACACTAAATCCCAGACATTACCTTGAAAATTTACCACCTAAGTGCTACCTTAAATCTATAATGCAGTAATGATATTAAAAAGGCAGAGACATTAAAGCACTGGCTTAAATCTTGGACTGCCATAATGCTATTAAATAGAATGATCACAAATCTAGTACTTGGTCTTGATTAATTATGAGAGGGATATGCTGGACTGACCAGCACCATCATAGGCAAATTGCTTATTAAAACGGTTAAGCTCTTTTCTTTTCCTTCCTAAATCTTTGTTAAGTGCTTCATGAGCTCCATCAGAATAGAAAAAAACAGGGGGACATCACCAAGGTCCCTTACAGGTGAATATTCCTCCAGGACAACCTGCAGCCTTTCCTATCCCAATGTCCATGCAAAGCCAGCAAGACTAGACTTCCTATTGTCCATGGGACTTGCAAAGCAAAAGGCAACCTGCCTGACCAGGAGGTTGGTCAGCACCCAAATCCCAAGGCTGACTGAGAGGATAAGGCTTTTGGACCACAGAGATTATCCAGAACTCTCTTGGGCATCTATGGATTGTCCCAGATGCTGCAAAGTTTTAGAAGGATTGAGAAATGAGCTTTATGTTCATCCCACAGTGCTGGGCAACCAAGTTTTCTTTCTCTCTTTTAATTCTTCCTTCTCTCTTCAGTAAAGTTTGACTGCAGAGAAGATGCCAATATCCTTGGATTTTGTTTTCATAAAATAGAGCAAAGCTGTTAGCATGTTTTGACTATTTAGAAAAACATTTTTTT
Organism: Nothura maculosa; assembly: GCA_032353885.1. NCBI lineage: Eukaryota > Metazoa > Chordata > Aves > Tinamiformes > Tinamidae > Nothura > Nothura maculosa. Next base: position 1,227,871 of record JAUBOD010000064.1, read on the forward strand.
TGCTGAGAAATGCATCACACAGATAAGATTTTTATAAAAAAGCTTAATGAACCATGGGCAGCCTGTAGCTTTTTCACATTTGAAAACTTTTGTTGCTAATTAACTTCATTAATAGTAGTTGGAGGCACATTGGCCAATATTTACCGAGAGCCAACATTACTGCAAAGCGCCAATGGACCCAGTGGCGCAGCTAATGGATTCCCTACAGACATCTCCACCCGAGTTGAACTCGCCATGGTCAAATTGCTTCTTCTTTGCAAAAATGAAAATCTCATTGAGGCCGGTGCTTAAAAAGCCACAATGTGCTAGATGGTAAATGAATAAAGGAGCTTCCTAATCCCGCTGTGGCTGTTATTGATAGCTGCACTCGCGCAATGAACTCACTGAGCTCCTGCTGAGCTCGCAGCAGGGTCCAGCCTCGGGCTGAGCGAGGCTGCAATGGAGCAGCCCCAACCCCACGTAGATGTTTCACTGCTTGAGGCTCTCAGCAGAAACGTCTGCTCCTGAGCGAGCCCATGGAGCGAGTCGTGCTGGGTAGCACAGGGACATTGCTAGAGACACCAGCGTGGTTGTCCATGCCTGGCTTGGGTCTGTCTGAGCAACTTTAGCTTCAGCCTGGCAACATTTCTGATATCTCAGCAGCCGCTGGGTAGTTGCTGTGGCTGTGAGCGCTGAATCCCTGTGCACAGCGGGGTGGTAGTTTTTAATGAGGTTATCCTAAAAAAGCCCTGCTTTTCCAAGCAGATAAAGATGGAGTTGCATTAGACTCATCTTTCTGTTATAGTGGTGCTCTCTGGAAATCAGGAGAGGTTTCTTGGGTCCAGTGAGCTGAAGTCTAGCAGGTTGTACAGCTAATCGAACATCACTGCAGCACCTAATTGATCTGCTGTAAAACTGCAGAACCTTGCAGTCATCACTACAAGAAAAGTAGCTGGAACCTTTTCTCTCCAGCTTTCACAGATTTCTCCCTCTTGTTTCTTTTCCTCTTTCTTTGCCATCTTTACCTCCTTTCCTACCCCTCTTATTTAGAGTCCATCCTTCAGGGGACACTGTTGAGCCATCCATTATAAATCTAAATATGTACATCTATATTCATGTATATGAAAAAGTAGATTATTCACTTTTACTCACATTTCGTCAGTCTCTCCAGAAGTATCTTGCTCTGTGAAGGGACACCTATTGAGTGGAAAAAATGTTTAAACTACACTTCCTTTTAAACATCACAAGAGCATCTCCATTGGCCTGATAGCTCTGAGATGCTTCTCCCTAGTCCATTCAGCACTTAGTCCACTTAGGGTTTTAATTCCAGAAACTGCTGGTGAAAATAGCTACTTGCCTGGTTTGCTGCAGTTCTGCTCTCCTTTTTTGACATTAGAGTCCAAGTCATGAGAGACTGCTGGGATAGCAAGGCTGCCTGGAAAAGTAGGCACAGTTCAGTTAGGAATAAGCAGGAGGAGCAAGGTAGTTTATAAGAGCTTTCTTATCTCATTGCTATTATCCACAACACCTGATTCTCTTAGATCTTGCATAGAAGATAGCTCAGGATTTTACTTCCTGGTATCTTATATTGTCAATGGCTGAATTTCTCTTAGGAATTGTGATGTTTTTTTTTCTCTTTTGTTGCCCATGAAGAAAAGGGAATGAAAAAGGGAATGAAAAATACAGGAAAAAGAGAGGTCAGACATTTTGGAGTTGTCGCTAGCAGGAAGCAGGGAACTAAGTGACCTAGGAGGATGCATATCCTCCCTCCCTGGACGGGTGAAGGAATATTTTGCTGGAATAATCTCAGTAAAGTTGAGGTCCTTTCACCCTCTGCTGCTGCTATTAATGTCAATTAATGATCATTCATTAATGTCAATTAGTGATCATTCTCCAGTTCTACACAAATGCAAGATTGCATCTAAGAGTGACAATTCTCCAAATTTTGAATTGATACCCCTTTTCATTTATTTACATTTTGTATTATGAAAAATAAGAAGGATTTCTGATTTTTTTCTGTATGTGGGACCTCACAGAAGATTGTCTAGTGCTTCAATTAATAACTTAAAAGTCAGGATTCGTGCTGGTATCTTCTCAAATGTGAAGAGAAAGATCAATATTAAATATGGTTTTAAATAATCAAAGAGGTATGTGGAAGGAAGACAGGAACTTAGGAAATGACAGTGGTTTCATGCAATGTATCAAAATGATTGAAAAAGGGACCTTACGCAAATACCAAAAGTGGAAAATACTTGAATTACCAGCCTGGGCCCAGCTCTGCTCTGCACAATTATCAGGAGGAAAATTCCCAGAAAGTGATTCTGCAAGAACTGTGTACAGTGCACCTCATTTCTCTTGGAATCATCTTATTATTCTCTTGGAATCTTCAATAGTCCAGTTCTGCAGCTGACTCTGCTATGAGCAGGGCTGGACTATTGTTGTCAGTGTGAAAGGGAAAAGAGATAAGTTGCTGCAATTACAAGGGCTGGAAGGGGCACTTGGCGTAAACAGCAGCGAGATATTTAGCACACTCCTATGGCATTTCCATCACAGGCCAGCCCTGGTGTTTTGTAAAGAGGACTAGTCTTTGGAATGGTTTAACCATCTCTAAAGGGCTGTAGAGGCTTTACCACTTCAACTGTCAAAGACCACAGTGCCAAATCCTGGTGTCTTTTAACTCTCCAACAAATTATCAGTGGTCTTGATAGGTGCAGGATCGGGTCCCTGGAGCACTTTAAGCAATTTAAACCCCCCTAAATCCTAAAAGCAGCTTAAATGATAAGCTACTTGTTCCAGAGTTTTCAGCTGTAAAACACTATGTAGGCAGCTCGGTGTGTGCTTGACGTTGCGAGAACACACGATGGATGGATCTGCCTTGAAACACACAGCTAATATAATAAACCTCTGCTATCAAATGGTCAAAATCATTTCCTTTTAAAGGAAGCGGGATTCCTGTTATTTCTATAAATGCATTCATGGGAGGAGGTCCTCACTTGTTGGAAAATTATATTTTACAGCTATCGAATGAAATCCTGTTCCCTTGGCTCCAACCAACAAGATGGTGCTGGAGTCTCTGAGCATGACTCTGCTCCCTACATATCTTCATGTCCCTAAAAACCCTTTAGAGACAGCTGAGTGTTCCTTCTGCTTTTCAATAAATTCACATGAGCATGAGAAGGCAAAATAGCTGGGAAGCACTTCACAAAATCCTTCTATAAAAATATCTATTTCCATCCTCAACTTTGTAAGGGATCCTCAGTCCCTAAAGCTAAATACTAAGCAAGTCTCCAAGCATATGAAGACAGAGGGGTAGTGGAAGCTTCTCTGCAATGTTCTGTTGGCCTTTGCAACTAGCACTGCACTGATACATTAGGAAGCAAGATCTCCCTCTCCCTTCTAATGAGTAACCCTGTGTAAGGATATGGCCTTGGTGTAGGAGAGAGGTTGAGCAGTGAGGCCAGCATTGCAGCTAACCAAGCAGCAGCCATGAGACAGGTAGGCTTCTGCTAGGATTAGGACTATATTTCCAGAGACGTTCTCAACAGTACTGAATTCTGGTGAAAGAAAAAAAAACACACCATTTAAACTTATTCCTAGCAGAAACTGAGCCTGTGTTTAACAATGAGTCCCTTTTATTTTACTTGGGAATTTCTATGCTTGCAACACTCCTTTCATCGCATGGGCTAAGCGAGGAATGAGAATCCTCTGGGGAGGACTACTTATATTTAACCGGAGTGATCAAGCCTTGGTTATTAATATTCATCTGAGTGAAAAGCCTCACTTCTGAATGCAAGAAGGTTTGACACTGAGTGCGCGGTGGATGAGCCGAGCGTCCCAGTGGCTGGTGGGAGACAAGAAGTACCTGTCAGTCCGTGGGTAGCTGTGGCACTCGCGGGTCAGTGCTGACGTGCTTTTCACCTCTTGGGGAAAAGCGAGGCTTCTCTCAGAGACTGATTCGACATGGCATGACGCCTCCATCTCTTTGTGTTGGAGGCTTGAAGGGAGCAGTTCTTCCTAAACGTCACTGAAACACTGAGAGAAGCAGGGAGAGGGCATCAAAGCCACCCCAGCAAGCAGTTGGAGACAAAGCCGCCAAACTTTCTGGAAGCTGGTGATAAACTCAGGTGCCTGCGAGTTAAGGAAAGGTGAAAATGAGAAATGCTGTCCTTTCCTCCAAGCCCCGGGGAAGAAAAAAGGGGTCAGGCACTGCAGGGACAAAAGCAGATTTCCATCTGCAGCCCTGTGGCCCCAGACGCTTTAGAAGTCTTGGTGGCCTGGCTAAGTGGTATTTGAGCGAGACTGCTACAAAAAGATAAGCATCTTTGAAAGGAAAGAGTGGGAGAAAAGCCAGACAAAAATTGCACCACTTCTTCATCCTTCCCTTTGCATGAGAACACCTGTTTCACACTTGCCTTTTCATCTATTTTTTGCACATCTGCAAATCAAGGCAATTATGGCTTTGCCTAGTCAAGGGGATATTTTAAGCAACTATTAAGTTCTGCTGAAATCACAACGATTTGCTACTTAGAGCAGAATGGAAGAGACTGAGATGTTGTCTGAGGCTTTAGCCAAATCGTCTCCTGGGAGATGTCTGTCTCCCTTTTGCTGCAGGAAAGTCAACGTCCCTACAACAGCGTGGGAGGCTCTGATTGTGCCCAGATCACATCTCAGTGAACTCTGGGTGCGATAAGGAGATGCAAGGACTGCAGCTCTCCATTTGCCAGAATGCTATGAAATCCTCCCTTTGAAATCTATGGGTTTATCTGATGCACCTGCTGCCTAAGTTCATCACTAAAGACCATCTCACTATTTTCTTTACCTGCTAGTCCATCTCCCTTCCACCCTTAATCCAAATGCCATTCTTTTTCAGACTCCTAATAACTTGAATAGATTTTTTTGTCCGAATTTTGAACTGTGATTCTGTCTGCTTCTCCTTCCCTTTTCTCTTTTTTTCTTACCATCCTCACTATCCCCCAAGCTTCCCTCACCTGCTCTACAAATTCCCTTTGTCCTCCCTCCCCTCTCCAACTCTCTTGGTTGGCTCTAGATAAAAATCATAAGCTGAATTACAGCTGGAGACTGGAGGCTAAGACTCCCGAGTTCAATTCCTGCCAGTCTGTTCATGTGCTTTCATGACTCTTACCCTCTTGCTGACAGTTCTTCCTCCTCTGTAAGCTGCAGCTGGAAAACTAAATAGAGGTTTTGTCTCATGCTTATCATGCCACATAAATGCAGGGCATGATTATTACTAGTCTCTTGCTCAAGGAGCTGGATTGGCCAGATTTTCTGGTGGAGGCCACTGGCTGCTCTTCTTGGCTGTCACACATGCCATTCTCATGAGATACTTTACCAAATTTATTTTCCCCCTTTCCCCTCCCAGTCAGTGGAGTGCTTGGCACAGGGGCAGCCATCCACGCACTGTTATTATTAGGCAATAAACAGTGCCAATGAATGATTAAAACCGAGGCAGAGCTGCTGGTATCGATTTTGCAAGCTCCGTGAAGAATTGCAGAGAGCTTTTTAATGGGCATTACTAGGATGAACCCTGTCATCCACAGGGAGTCTTCAAAATGCCACTTTGCAAGAATGCAGATAGTGAAGCTTTTGATTTGCAAAGACTCCTTCAGGTACTCCTGGCCCTAGCTACTCCCTGCCAGGAGTGTTGGGAAGAACAAAACTTTGGCTCCAGCACTAATTCTATAATTTTCTCCCTATAATGAGACTGAAAACTGCCACCATGCTGGGAAGAGCAGCCAGAGGGTGAAGCCTGCAGGAGCAGACAGTGCAGAGAGCTGATAGTATTGGTATTTTCTGCCCTTCTGACTGAAGTTTCCTGTGTTGAACAGTTATTGGCACAGTCCTTCCTTCCTTTCCTGCCTCCCTCCTAAGCCCAGATGGGCTAGCCTCCATCTCCAGCCCTCTTTCCTCTCTTTTCACTTCCTTCCTATGCTCAGGTTACACGATCCCCCTTGACATGATATTCACAACCCTTCACCTTCTCACTCTGTATATGCATCCTATCTCATGCTATGTATTTCTCCTCCTATCTCCACTCCTTCTTAGTCTATCAGGACAGGAAATATTTGACCTCCTTTATCAAGCATACCTTCAATGGCAAACTTTATGCTGGGGGGCATGAGGAGCATTCAGAGGACCTCTGGAACCTGCTCATACTTTCCACCAGCTCGCTTTCATCATTTAACCTCATCACCTTTAACAAGATAATTAATTTCACCCAAGAGCTGCTAACAAACACTCTACATTCTAGTAAGGATGAGACTCTTAACTACCACTGCTATTTCCACAGCAGTTATTAAAGTATCTCTTACAATCAGACTCTTGCACTTCAATGCTAATGGAAAAAAAAAAGAATGTATTTAGGTGTTTCAATTTGCATCAATTTACAAGAAGTTTTGTGGGCATTGAGATAAAGCAACATTACAAAAATGCCTAATCTGATCCAATGGGATCTCCTAACCTAATTAGAAGTTAACAAACTTGGGGCCTAACAGTGCTCTGTCTTTGAAAAGATCTCCTTTAGATTTCAGGGGGAAGCAAAGATGAATGGTACCTCCTGTACAGAAATTCCTCAATAATGGAATGAAGCATTCAGTGCATCCCCACGATCAGGAACATTTGATGAGTCTTAACACTCACTCACACACCTACAGGCCCAGCTCGGAAGAGTTCTCAGAAGATGCCTCTGCATCAATAAGCCTCTCTGTGTAAGGATTTTGGAATTGAACACTTAACGAGCTGGAGGAAAAAAAAAGTGATTTTCTGAGTGTTGGATGTAATCTCCCAGATACTGTCCTTTGCTCTGATAAATGCTCAAAAATAAAAACAGGTTCCTTTGCAGAACAAAAGATGTGAAAAAACAGGCCTAAAACACAGGCTCTAAGCAAATTCCATGAGAGTCTGAGCCAGATGTGACTGCAGAGAAGAACAGAAACACTGGAGCAGTTAGCAGAGAAGTGGAAGGAAATCAGGACACCTTGCAGGGGCTTGTAGAGAATACAGGAGACAGCTGACCAAGGTGTCTGTCACCAGAGACACTTTCCATTCCCAAGGGCCACTCACAAAAAAAACCCTCTGCAAAGTGCAGTTAATTTAATGTATCTTAAAACAACACAAGAGAAATCTCTGCCAGCAACATTGCTTTTAAATAAAGAGAAATACTAAATAGTTCTGTAGATTTCTATGGGCCAAGATTTAGCTTCCTTTGTAGACCCATCTGCCGAAAGGCCTGTATCTTATCTGATCATTTCCATGGCAACAGCTCTGGGATTAGAAAAGGATGAATGTTTAGGAATAGTTGCTGGAATTTCATGGAAGATGATGAATTGAGGATTACTTCACTACCTACGTGTTACCATGGAAATGTACTTTTGCAAATTGCATAGGAATTAAAACACCATCATTATTAGTATGTATTTATGGCTGCTTTTCTAGAAAGACCCAGAAAGAAAAGGTACCTCTCCTGTTCAGCACCTCTAGAGCCTGCTGAGCAAATACACGATTCAAAACGGGAGTGGTGGCGGTTGTCAAAGTGGAAGCAATCATCAGATCTTGGACGCAACTCTCCTTTGCCAGGCAAAACCTCCTAAACAAAACCCAGGCAATGAAAAAAGTTACAAAGGAAGCCTACTTCATGTGCACAAAATACAATCATCAAAAAATTCTCTCTCAATACTTCTATAAAAAATAGAATTTGATAAATAAATGAAAGGGCTTATGAAATATCCAGTGTCTCACTTAATGACTTGAATGATCCTTTCCAGTCTTCTGAACCTCAGATTGCTTTCATGACTATTTTCACTGTTGTGAAATTCATTGTTTGAGTTTGAAAGAGCTCTATCCCATCTTTTTGTAAGCTATTGATTAAATGTTCCAGACGGCAGTCCTGCTACTGCTAGGACTGAAGTTGGACTTGTGATTACTTCTCAGAAAAAGCCTTTAAAATGAAATATTGCCTATCTTGGAAGCCTAGTACAAAAGAAGAGAGTTCATCCCTTGCTCTACAAAAAAAAAAAAAAAAAAAAAAAAAAAAAAAAAAAAAATATCAAAAGTTAAATAATCACTTAAATTATTTGTTTCATAGACATACTATTTTTCAGTAAGCCCTTCTCCTCAAAAAAGATATCTTCCTATACCAGGAAGTATATATATCATAGCAACATTATCACATATAACCTAATAACTTAAAGAAGGATATCTTAACTGAACAGTGAATATTCATTTACAGTTTCTGGAGCACTTTTAAACAAAAATGAAGATTTGCAGCTTCTTGAGAAAGAAGTATGGTTAATGCTATTTTATATATGGAAAAACTGAGTCCAGAGAGGCTCCCTTGAGGGTCAGCAGCACAACTAAAGTTATAGATCCAGTCTAGCATTAGGCAAAATTCCCTGGGATCTGTTGGTTATAAGTCTTTAAGAAGTGATGGTTCAGATGCCATAATGATGTATGTGAAAGCAATGCTGATGTAAGAATCTCCTCTAGGGGAAGTGAAGGTGTCCTCTAAGGATCTGTATGGATGAGACAGCTTCAAAATGAATTCATCAACTTTGACAGTCCCATCAACTCAGAGTCCATATTTAGGCTGACATTTTCATTCTTTAAAACTGAGTCATGGCAAAGTCTTTCCAAGTTAGGCCAACTTTTGCTACTCTATGTAGTCACCGTGTTTCACTCTTCCATATTCTTCATGATCACACACAGGTTTGCTGAACGTACATTGTAATGATGCAAATAGGATGCATTGGGCATCCTGGGGATTTGCAAACGGTCTGGAAAGACAAAAGAGGTTTCCTCATGGAGGACAGAAGAGGCATGTAGGTTTACACTGTGATTCAAACATATCTGCACTGCATTTTAACTACCAGGAAGAGATTTTAACTACCAGGCAAGAGATAGGTCCATGCTCCAGCCACAGCAAACTGCAGTGGTGGGACAGGAGGTGGCTCTGACTGGTGCCCTTGGGTCTCCCTGCACTGCTGGCTGTGCTTTTGCCTTAGCTCTTCCTCAGCTCTGCAGCTCCAATCGCTTACCTTTGTTATTTTCCATCTCATCAAAACACTGCAACAAACCACATCCCAGTGGAATGTCACAACCCAAGGATATATGTGGCTCTGAGGACACATCCCCACCTCTCTTTTGCACAGACCCATCTGATAAAATTCAGCCTTCCTATACGTGAAGCCTGCCCAGGAATGGTTTTAGCCCATCTTGTGGGAGGTCACAGTGGAGCTGGCCTCATCCGCTCTTTGCACTGGGAGAGAAGCATCTCCCTTGCTAATGCAGCATCTTTCCAAAGCACTAAAACCCACCGGCGTGCGATGCGGAACCCCCTCGTCTCAGGGTTTAGTCACACATTTGGGTGTTGGCAGGTGGCCAGCCCAAGGCCTGCAGCGCTCTAATGGTGGGCTTGATGAGGAGTGAAGAAGCCAGCTGGTGCTGCGTGGGTGGGGAACCGGCTTCCAAAGTCACACTTTGTCACGTCGCTCAGTCTGCCAGCAGCTCAGTGAATTCGCCAAGCTCCAAACCTCCGAAGCACAAAACTTCCCTAAAACCTATCGGGAGGAGAGCAGAAGGGGCTTGGATCAAAGTAGTAAGGGAAAAGCAAAGGTTTTTGTGCTAGTTGTGTCCTGAGAGAGACATCCAGCAACTTTTCCCATTAAAATAAATAAATAAATAAATTGACCATTGCCATCTCACAGAGCATGTGGAGAAACCCAGACTGAGCATCTTGTGGGTACCCACTATCCGCTCCACCTGCAGCCCTGCTGACTGTACCCAAGGCTGCATCGGCAGAGTTCATAGCAGGTTCAGGCCCCACGGCTGCAATTCCACCCGCATCTCCTCTTACCCATCTCATAGGCTTTCTAATTAATGCAAGTGATTAACTAGCCAGATTGCGTTACACTACACTCAGTTTACAATAACCTTTTTTTTTTTTTTTTTTTAAATGTTCTCCCCATCTCTTTATCGCAGGCTTTTTGCTTCCTTAAGCCATCTCGGTTCACTTTTACTTGATCCATTCCTGTAGCAGAGGGATGACTGCAGGACTGCATCTCTAGGAGAAACCACAGGCACTAAGCCCTGCTCTATCTCCTTTCAGCTGCCTGCGGATTCTCTCACAAGTGATTAGGAAGCACCTCAGCATTTCTGTAAGTCAGAGCTGCTCTTTGTGGCTGCAAGGGGACACGGCCTTTTACCAATGGTAAGAAAATCAGAAGTGAATGAGCTGCTTGGAAAATCCCCACCCCTTCCTCTGAGATAAGCTCCACTCTGGATGCAAAGCCAGAGACAATGAAAGAAAAGGGCCTGGGAGAGGTGGGGTTTCCGTCGCTCCTGCTCTGGCTCTTGGGATCAGCCTTTCCAAAGGAGACAAGGCTGTAGCTGCCTTCACTTCCACTATTGCAGACTCTATAGATGGTAGAGTCACCATCATGCAGCCGGGTGAATGGGTTGACCTGCACTCCAGCCAGCTGCCAGCACGGAGGCTGCATAGGGAGCAATGAACCACCTCCATCCCAGGCAATCCACTTGCATGCAGTGGATCTGAAGAGTGCTGTGAGCACATCTGTCAATTGCACAAGAATTCAGGTCTCCAGGGAGGGTGAAGCCACCTCTGCCACATGATGCTGCTCATGAAACAGGCTGCCCACCAGCTCTGCAGCCACCTCCTTCCCACCTCTGCTTGCATTGGAGCCAGTGGAAATGGGAGTCAGTAGTAGCAACTTACTCGGCTAGTGCTCAGAATTGCTGCCTCTATTTTTGGCTGCTGCCAGCTGGAGCAAGGGCCTTAGAAAAAACAAAACAAAGCAAAACTCATTAAATCCCAAGAAATAAGATTCTTCTGGTATTCTTAGCAGTTTGTTGACAGTTTTAGCTGCTGAAGTTTAAATACTGCAGGGCAATAAAAAGGTCATTTTGGAGCACTGTGCGAGGGCAGGTGACAGCTTGAATAGCCACTTCTTCCAGCCTTGCACAGATAAAACACTTTCCACACATGAGGAGACAAATGGATTTCAATTACCAAAAATGCTGACTTGGAAATCAGGGAGATCAACACTGAAGGAGGGCATCGTCTGAGGCAAGAGCAGCTCTGTGTTAAGAACAGCGATCTGGGACCAGTGTGAACTGAAACCCGAGAAAAACCTCTTGTGATCCTGGGCAAGGTCCCCAGCTCCTTGTGCCTGGGTCTCTGTGTCCCTTCCTACAGGATAGCGCAGCAGGAGTGGATCTCAGTCTCATATACACTATGGGCATTCAATTCTCCCATATTAACACACATAAAACCTCTTAAAAATCTTTTTCTGGAGGTTTCTCTCTGCAGGAAGGAGCTGGGATTTTATCAGAAAGGAAGAAAATACATATTTTCAAGGGAAGAGAATTCTGTCAAATACCTATAAGAAGTTTAACCTTGGGAGATGAAAAAGATCCCTGGTAGTTATCACCTTCCCTAAGTCGTTATCTGAGCAATTATGTGTGATTTAGTAGTTTGCTCTGTTGCAACACAATTTTCTATGTTGTCTGACATGATAAATGGAATTGCAGACCTGGCCTCCTTATGACATCCCTGAATCTGCTGCATGGGACAAGGGAGAAATATTACAGCAGAGGAAAGAGAAAGCACTAGGTAATACATGGATAGGAGCTGGTTCTTGCAGGTTTCGCTGTATGTCCTTAGCAGTCAGCAGATTGTCAGGGGTGAGAGAAGCTGCCTTACGTTCATAGGTGAGGAATATCCTTTTTGACTCTGTTGTTGTCCTGGTGTCCTTGACAAGTTGTGAACGAGGTCAAAGTTTCCTGGGTGTGGGATGTAGATGTCTTGGGTCATCACAAGGCATCAAACATTCACATGTCACCAT
>JAUBOD010000064.1:1245329-1260635 GCA_032353885.1 Nothura maculosa
AATTATGTAAACAGCAATTTAGGGAGCCCAGAGGAGACTGAAGATTCAGTTTAATGATTTGTTATGATTTAATTGGACTGTAAACTGGCTCCTGCGGGGAGCTGAGCACAGATACAAGTATATACTTCACGTTCCCACCAAAAATAACCGATTGCCAGCTTTTGTGTAAGCAGTGGCTTCTTAGCCTCTCCAGTAGCACAGTCATTCTGTACAGCTGTATATGAGTGGCACCAGCTTCACTAGGAAGAGATCACGGTGCCCGTACGTGGATGGGACACAGAGCACAGCCCAGGCCCAAGACATCCCCCACAAGGACACCATGTCAGGAACAGCGCCATTAGCAGCCATGATGGACGGTGTTTTAGTTCAGTGATTTCACATGATCCCTTTTAGAAGGGCCGTATGGGGTGATCTATGATAGCAGGATGTACAGGGGCATGTCACATCTACCAGTTTCTTCCAGAGATTTATTCAGTATTTAGGAGGTGTGCTCTGTGGAGCATGCTATGATAAATGTACCTCAAGCAGGCCTGGCTATACACACACACACACACACACACACACACACACACACACACACACACACACACACACACATATACACATATATCTCCTGAGTCAAAAGCACTATAAAAACTTTAAGTCACCCAAGGAAGGAAGCAGCAGGGATGTGAAAGAGCACTCACATCGGGCACGTAACTTGCCTTGGAGCTAAGCGGAGGGCCCAACCGCCTGCTCCCTTCCCTGGGAGGCCCGATGAGACAGGGAGATAAATCACTGCAACCAGGCAGCAGGTGTCTGCAGGGAAAGAGGCCAGAGAATCTGAGATTATTTCTGCAGCAAGAATAACTGCCTTGACAAATGAAACATAATGGAAAGTGCAGACTCTGCTCCCCTCTCCATCCAGTCACTTCATTTGCCCTTCTTCCTCTCAACAAAATAAAATGAAATGCATTTTTACTGTAAGCTTCTTTACAGTGCAGGCTGCAAGAGGCTGGAGGGTTTTCCTAGGGGGAATGTAGTAACCAATGACTGCTTCATCCTCTAATTCCTAATACCAGGACCTCTATTTTCAATTTCCTTTTATCGAGAATTTTTCAGTATGCTCAGGTTGCTTCTTCTACATCCCTTATTGGGTGGCAAGTGCCTGCTGGAAGGTGACCAGATGGACATTGTGTATGTGGCTGGTATCATAAACATCTCTAAACCTGCTTTGCATGTATTTATAAGGCCCAACTTGGTTTTGAGCCATACAACTGGAAAACTCACTGCCAAGCATAATTAAAAATATAAATCAAAAGTAACAAGGGTACCAAGAGATCATCTATCTGATGATCAGTACAATGCGATTGGCTTTTCGTAAGCAAAAACAGACCTGGCTTTATGGTTTTTAGGGGACTTAAGTCTTTTATTAGTTGACTCAATAAGACAGGGTGAGGAATACATGTTATAAGGATGGAAGATCGAGTCCTTGACTATTGCAAATCATTTTCTTTCCTTCATTTCAAGCCATCCATTTTACCAAAGATCATCATCCATCTACCACATCATTATCCCATGACCTTGGCTACAACAACTGCCAGGCACAACTGCCTCAGGCCTTCACTGTGGGCAACTGCAGAAAGCCCTGCCTCTCCTTACCATCATTAGTAACTTTACATTTTAACAAAGGAAAAATGACCATGAGTGGTTTAATATCATCCAATATAACTACTGTCACATTCATTAATGACCAGGCAGGACCGATCTGACAATAAAAGTGTGTTTGGCTCAAAGATGACTGGAAACGTTGAATCTATAAAATAAATCTGTGGCAGATTCTTGGCTCTGAACTCAAGTGTTGGTACAAGACTATCATCCACTGAAATGCCATGTCACACACATGCCATCACCTCTCTCTTTCAGTCCTGATTGGCAGCAATTTTCCCTATCAAGTATGTTAATTATCATTTAACGTCATATTTAGATTTCTTTTTCCTCCATATCTCAGAGGACTTTGTGGCTTATTCCATTCAGGAGAAAGATTCACAAGGGCGTTTTAAGTGGCACAAATGAAACTACTTGAAAGTCCCGCTTGTCCAGCAATACTCTGCTAATAGACTTAGCTAGAAAATGTAAACCTTGGGGAAGAGCCATTTGAAAAGTAGCACCAAAGAGACAGTACTAATATGCATAGACCAGGTACTCTGACCTTGCAATTACTATGTGCTTCATCCACGTCTATATAGACACATATAAAAGTTATAGCACAATAGCAGTGCAAGCTCAGAGAGATTAACACATTTCTCTGGTAGTTTAAGAGAGCCAAAGTTCAGCCTCATCTGAACTTGATATAGAGACAGAGGGAATCCATTGTCATCTCTTTCTGAAATAATTACATTTCCAAAATACTCTGTTGTATGGTCATCATGTTTTTTTTTTTTTGTTTAGAAACACATGCTAAGGGAATATGCAATTACATTACATTTTCATGCACAGAAGATGCACTGCATCTGTTATTCTACATTCAAACAATAATTGAATATGTGAAGATATAGTTACTGTAATATTTTGAGAGCATCTGTAGCCCTAAATTGCATTAGTTTTTGTTTTTAGTTGGTTACTATGGTGCTTTTTTTTTTTTTTAATTTTAAGGATATGACATAATTTAGAGAAGCCCAGAAGACCTGGCTTTAGATTTTCATGCCCTTATTTTTGCTAATCCTTAATGATGGGCAGAAAGCAGGATAGATCCTAAGAGTGCTGCATAGTGGTGCCTTGGAGAACAAGAGGCAGACAAAAATCCTCAGCTAAGATTAGGCAACCACTGGGTAAAACAGATGAAGCCAATCATACCTTGGGTTTGATGAGGAAACGGAAGACCTCTTGAATTTTGGGTCATTTTGCTCCTTGTTCTTAATATTGTGCAGTCAGCCTACCTGGCTCAGCCAGGAATAACACCACATCCGGTTAAGAATATTGTCCAAGCTGGGTCCTTTGAAGACAGGGATATTCCAGCCTGAACCCTTTCTATGCCAACAGGGAGACTTTGAAGTGAAGCTGTTCTGTGTCCAAACTCTTTGCTTGCTTTCAGCTCTGCCTCTGGCCATTGCACTCAGCAGCTGAGGCACATGGAAAGAAAAGCAACAGGAGCCAGCTGAGCCCTGACATCAGGTTTCTGAAGACAATTCCTAAGTCAGAAGATCCATGGATTTCTACTAGCAGAAATCCATTACATCTGATCAGAACAGCATTGCAAGGCTGGGATCTTCTCTCCATTTATATCATTGTAGGGGAGGGTCTTGTCAAAAATCATACACCAGTTGCACCGTGTCAGGTACCTGACCCCCCTTACAGCAAGCTACATGGGACAAAAAAAAAAAAATCCTCAAAATTGAGAGAGTCTCCCCCAAATCCAGCACAAACTCTTCCAAGCCACAGCTGCTTGCAGCACTTGAAACACCACACGCTGCATTGCCTATAGATGAATTTTAAACAACACTGAGCAAACAGCTTGGAAACCAAGATCACAGTGTTACTAGATCCAGCACTTTGCAGGCATTTTGCCATGCTGCACACAACTCAGTTGGCTTCCTCACTATGGCTTGTTAGGTATTATTATTTTCTCCCCAAAGTGCCCTCTCATCACCCAGCTCAGAACAAAGTTCTCCATTCCTCTCACCACAAGCTCTGCCAAAAGGAAGATGCCACTTCCCTGTGTGCCCTGGAGCACCAAGCATTGGATCTCTTGCTTTTCCCACCTCTCAGAAGGTAGCACGAGCCTTTCTCCAAGTGCTATCAGTGGGAAGATATTTGGAGACAAGCTCCATGGAGCTGACAGGTTGACCACATTAACATCTTTCTTTCCAAACCATGTCACCGAAATCTTAATACCAAGTTCTATTTAAATCACTCTTTATAGTGGGGGATCATCACAAAAGGTTTTTTTTCTGTCAGTGTGCTTGATTTTAGCACTGTTGATTGCCAGCTTCAAATGAAATGGCGCTGGCATCATAAAATGAGAGAGGAAGATGCCCAAACTTTAACATAGCCCCAACGCAGCAGCATGAACCTTTCATTTCTTAGCTTCAGTTTCTTGGGCTGTGATTTCACTTCAAACTCAATGGAGGGAATTGAGCTACCCCTCCAGTGGGAAAGCTCACAAAGAGAAGCAGGGTCAGCATTAAGTACAACAGGGACTGCAATCACTAGGATCCCTACTCAGTATGGGGCAACAAAGTGTAATTGTTCATTTACAAAGGTTTCACAGCCACATTATTTGCTCCAGTCTCTTCTAATAAAGGCCAATGCAGCTGCATTTCGGGAAGAAACTGCAAGAGAAGTAATGAGGGATATTCCACTTTTCTGTATCAGATCAAACTCTTGATCATTCTAGTTCAACAACGAAGCTGGCTCACTGATGCACAATGCTGATATTTTTGTCAAACGCCATAATGCACCATTTTGCAGTGTTTTCACTGAGGCAGGCTGGCATGGCAAGGCAGTTCCCTGAAGCATAAGATTTGATTAACCTCGTTAGCTTGCCTTGCAGAGCTGCAAATGCTGTTAGACATCATGAAATTATCCAGCCCTATTTAAAATCCAGCTAGAATATTTGGCCTCCTGACCTCCTCCACCAATGAATTCCATAAGTAAAATTAACTACTGCTTTGCACAGCATTGAGTGGCTTGTGCTCATGGATCCCAGCCTCCCCATGATCAAAGGCTACTTGCACTTCACCTATGGGAGCTCTGAGTTTCTTCCATCACTTTACCTTTCCCCACAGACAAGTCTCCATTTCAGGCCTCAAACATCTGCATCAGTCTAGATCACTCAAAAATTAGGGATAGTAAGCAGCAGCAATGTATTCACCAATAAAATCATCCAGAAACCCTAAGTATTTAAAGGAAAAGATTGAAGAATTAAAAGCATCGTTCTTTTTATACTCCTCCCAAGTTGCACACGAGCTCATGCTTAGCAACTATAAGAGTAGACTACACTGAAAACCAGGGAAATGCATTCTTACATACCACAAGTTGAAACACACATGCCTGCTTTGGTTAGCTGAATGCCTGGTCATTATTCAGATTACTGCGAATCTTCACTTCTCCTGCTTTAGGAAAAGACCAAAGTATACCTGTAAAAAAACCCTGCAGCAACAGACCTTGCCTATGACCTGGAAAGTTCATAACCCAAAGAGCTACACTAGGAGAAGCAGAAGGAAAGAAAAACAAGGTGGCTCCAGGGCTGAAAGAGCTAACAAGATACACAGTTGGACGGCTTCAAATTATGTGGAGGAGTTTCCTCCCAGACATCTGACTTACTGATCCTTACTCCATAAACTTCCCTGCTGTTCTGCCCTGGATGCTCCTTTGGGCTCCATAGGAACATGCCTGTTGCTGTCATAGCCTCACAACAACCACCAGCGCTCAAAGCCTTCTGCTGGAGTCATGCATGCAATCAATTACAGCAACATCATCCATCTTAATCAAGGTTAATTTTGGTGAGCAACATTCTTCCTCTGTTGGAATATTGTCAGTTGTTTTTAGATCTCCGATTTTATATAAATTTAGCCTCCGAATTCTCAAGGAGAGAGTTGCTAAGGTAACCAGAGCCAGCCATATTGCTATATGTTCTCCCCATGGAGCTTCATTAGGGCCAATCAATCATTGCCAAGGTAATACAAAGTGGCGCTTTCAAAAGATAAGAATTCATCTTTTTATAGTGACAGAACATTTTTATTAAATGTATTAACCCCTTGCCCTCTTAAAATGATGCACTGACCCTTCCCTTAGAGTTGTAATACCTGAGAAATGAGATTTAGGAAGTCTAATCGCTTACAGTTGTACTCCTAAATCTATATTGTAGCAAGTCAGTAGGCCTGGAGTATGTTGGCTTGTAATATAGAAGGTAGGCAAAACTGGAGTTGTTTGCATGCAAAACTCGCTCTCTGCTGCAGAGAGCCAAGTCAACTTTATATCATATTAACCATCTACAGTTTCAGCTTTGAAATAGATTGTACCTGTGTCAGCTGAGGAGCTTAGTATACGTTTTTGTTCCAGGATAGACATATGGACTACCTGCTAAGTCTGAACTCATTAGAACCTCATCGTCTTTCAGATCCAAGAATTGGATCAAACCTGTTCACAGCATCTATTAGCAGTTATTTGGAAGACTATTTGGAGCAGACTGCTGGTTTCAGCCCTGTTTCTAAAGATCAAGCTTGGAACTCTTGCCCAGAACCTAAAATCCTACCCATTTTCAATAGCTAAAAATATTTTAGCTGAAACATACCTTTTTCATTCAAGAAAACACTGGTGTCCCAGTAGTAAAGTAATGGTATAGTATCCACTAAAGCTATCTCAGAACACAGATAGCCTCATCTCACAACACTGTTTTGTAAAATTCACTTACACTGTAACCTTCTACAAGAAGGTGCCAAGAAAATTCTTCCATACCTTTTGCTGGCAGTTTCACAAGAATGCCCAATACTCGAGTTGCCAGACATTGATCTTTTTTCCCCCGCTCTCTCCTTCCATCTGCTCCCTTCTTTCAATAGATGTCCCCAGCATGGAGCTGCTCCACAGCAATTCCTTTGACTTATGTAACTTGTAAGGAGGGAAATGCCCTTGTGCTTCCAATGGCAATTGATAGCAGCCGAGCTGGACCTGGTTTACCTTAAAGCATTGCTGCCCACTGCAAATGAATATTTGGGAATTATGCCTCATGGAGTCCTTGAAGATGCCAGGCCCTTTTCCAGGCTCCTAGGGTCTGCCAGATAGATCTCACTCTTCAGGTCTTACCTTCTGACTCTAGGAGAAACTATACAAGTTCACATGGTCCTTCTGAGGCTCCTCTGACATCTTCAGTTAATTTTTGGGTCAAGAAGTCTCCCACTAGGAAATATGAAAGACTAGGTGTTCACCAGAAAAGAAGTCTTCTTCCCTTTCCTTATGGGCAAAGTTAGATATCATTGGCATTTGTTTTTCTTCCTGGATTCCCCTGAATTGAAAAGGAGGAGCACATCTTATACAGGCAATTTCTGATAAACAGCACAAAACAAATACACTTGTAAATGTGATGGGAAAATTCAGCAGAAACTCTGGACATCTCAGCAGTCTCCATCCAGGAGGGATCTCCCAAGATCTTGGCTGCAAACCAGAGCGTGCAGAGTCATAAGGCACCAGAAACCCAACAGGAAAAAACTTTCCCTGTTCCTTCCTCCATCAATCTCTTTGGAGGATTCTCTGTGATGCAGAAAGATACAGTTACACCTCACCACTCCAGCTCTCCTGAACATCGTGTCTATCTTATTAAATAATGGATATAACATTGCAGCCAGGAAGGATGGCATCTGTCAGCTGATACCGTATTTATTGTTTTCCCCTGAAAGGGTCTGTTACTATACTCCTATAGCAGGTTCAGTTACAGACAAACTGAAATTTTATTTAAAAAGCTAGGATCTTCTGTGAAGAAGAAACAAAGGCAGCTGGAATCTTCTGTGTATATTTTATCATATGATTTTTGCAACTGCTACCTTTTCTTCACCCATTAGTGAACATAGAATATGCAAAATTTGAATGAGATGTGTATAATTATAATGGCAATATTGATTTAAAAAATAAATTCCTGGAAAACAGCAGTTACAGTGTAGAGGTCTTTAATGGCCTTTTAAGTAATAAGCCATCTTCTTCCAGCTTGTTGAATTCATATTGCCTGCAAGCACATGGAGATCAATGATATTCAGTGCAATTTGCATCTGGTTTGAATTAGGTTCTTTAGAATAGATATGTAGGGCATGAACATTCATTTAAATGAGAAGCAGTGCAGTGATGGGTGACACCTAGACAAAAAAGAAGGCAAAATGAGCAAGATATTTAATTTTAGCAATTCTAGGGACATGATATTCACTTTGTCTTCCCCCTTCTCCCTCTTGATATCATGTTGCTTACTTCTAAAAATGGAGTGTGCTCAGAAATTGGGGTAGAAGGTATCCTGGAAAGCAGTGTCACGAGCCATCACATTGTCCTACGCCAGCCCAAGCTTCACGTACAGAACTGAACTTCCTTCATCACCTCTCCAGAGACAAAGGAACGAGGCCAGTGTGGTGTTAGGCGATTCCCCACCCTAAACTGGATGACTAAATATCAGCTCTCCTCAAAGAGACTGAGGAGCCTACAAGGGTAAATGAGCCTACAATGGTAAATGTAAACCTGAAGGACAGAGGGTCCATTTAATGTGCAATAACATCAATAATGTCAAATGCAAAGATATGTAATTAGGAAGTATCCAGTGCAATGTCTGTTTCCAGCAGCACCTACACTCACTGGTGAGACTTAAGTCCCTGGCAGCTCTCTCCTTAAAATGGTTTAGGGTGCACAGTTACCTCAATAACTGACCTCACTCTGAATCCCAAGATGTGAGGTAAGGCTGGCAAGATTCAGATGCAAGCTTAGCTTCTTGCAGTTTCCCAGTGGGGAAAGGCTTCATCCAATAAAGCTGGAGGCATCTTCCTCCTCATTATTCTCCATACTAATGAGAGTGTTTAGCATTCAAAGCTCCACTGGTGTTGCAGCCTAAGTAACACGGAGCTCAACTCAAATAGAAAAGGTCCAGCAAGCTGCAGGAAGGATGCTCAGCGCTGCAGCTCCAGGGGAATCTCTCTCCATTAGTAATCATTAAGCACTGAAGGAGGAAATTAGAAACAGGGCCTGTTCTGCATTAGTCATCTTTACCAAATTCACTGATATTGATAGGTTTTCTTTCCATCAGTACTTCACTGATCTCCATACAGGTGCGTAACACTCAGAACATGCAGATATTGAAATCCCAGGCAGGCTGCAGATGTTTGTAAAGCCATGGGGAGCAGTTTTTCAAACCCTGCACCCTCTAGGACTGCCCCCTCCAATAGCATATGATGATTTCTTTGCTTTGCCAATCAAAGCACCTTTCTAACAAAAGTCAGAAAAAAATCATAATGAAAAGGAAAATTAACCCCCTGCAGAAAACTCAGTGTGTTCCTGGGCCTGAACATCTGCCTTGGCTGCTTTGTGAACCTCTTAAATGCCACTATAAGCATAGTTAGACACAAAAGCACAGTGGGGTAAATCTACTCAATTTAGGGGCTCCATGAAGAAGTTGACAGAGCAGCTGATTTTTGAATTGGATTCAACAAAGAGAAGTGCCTCACAAGTTGTGCCTTGCTTCACATCTACCAGTACTTTTTATTTGCTTGCCTATGTTTCAGTTCATAACAGCCACCCAGCTCCGATGTTTCCCCCAGGACTACTCCAGCATCCTTAAACACCCACCCACATCTGGGCTGCTTGTTGTGGCCCCTTTGAAGCTATGAGCAAGAATCCCCAGGTACCCAAATCCTCCTTCCCTGCAGAGATGCCTCTTCTCCATTTAACTGCAGGTTGCCTGCTGCTAAGCTAGATCTCTGCAACTGTTTTGTCAGCTACAAGGACAGCAGTACCTCCCAAGAAAGAAATCTAGGGCAAAAATGCACTAGAAAAGTAAAAATTCCATAGAAAACACAACTTCCCTGTTCTTCTGCTCTCAGACCAGCCCTTGACGGAAAATCTTGGGACAATAGGATGTTCCTTGCAGATTGATGCTGTAGAACAAGTAACAAAGCAGATGGTGAGAATGTGATTGACACCTATTGTCTTGGAGGGAGTACCCATCAAAAAGGGTTTTTTTCTTTCAAAAGTTGATTCAGTGCAAAAATAAATTGCAATTAGAGATGACTTATTCCTGTACCTTAAGTATCAGAAATGTGAGAAATCTCTTACCATTGCTCTCCCCTTGCAGCTAAACTATCTCACAGTGCCGAAAGGCAAAGGCAACAAAACTAATAATCAACAAGAGGCAAAGGAGAAACCAAAACTATTTGGGGGAGTTTATTTCCCTCCTTCTTTCTTAACAGGGAATTGCACCAATATAATATGTTTCATTTTTTCAGATGCAGAAGTTAAAAATGATCCCACTTTGTGCAGCTCTACAGATCACAAATGGTGCTTCTCAGGCACCATTGCTCAGCTGCAGCTTGTGAACATCTCTCTGGCTGCTCAGGATTTTGAGCATCCTTCATTCCTACTGCAGTTTAACGTCGTGCTGATAAGCACCCAGAAACTTTGAAAGCTTATGCAAAACTCGCTCAAATCTAAAACCCTTTGATCTGCAAACCACAGCAGGAAAGCAACAGCTAAATCAGCCTTTCTTCTATTCCAGCACTTGTGCTCCTGCCTGGCATTATGAAATGCACAGTCACAGAAACATACAGAGCCTTTTCTAGACCTAAAGATGAGGCCTGTTCGAGTACATGCCACCTAAGGCCACCCTCTTGTGGCCAGGGACTGTTTTGCAACCACCTCTCCTTTTCCCTCTATTCACACTCCAGAAGCTTGAGAACTTCCAGTCCCCTTGCTGTGGGTGTTTACTGAACCCCTTTTCTTTGAATCCCTTGGTTTTGTCTCCTAGAGGTTTGCGCTACAAAGTGGTATAGATAAGTCTCCAGAAAAGATACATCGACCCTGACAAGATTATTCACAAATTATAAACACAGCCCTTCCTGCTTCCTAAGGTGGAAGAAAGCAAGTGGTAAAGGCTGGAAGCAAGAGGAGATTGTGCCTCCCTCTGAGCACATTGCTGTGCCCTGATCCAAGCCTCATTGCCCTATTCCTGTTCTCTCCAGAGGACACAGCACTGCTCCCTGCCTCAGAGCTTGCATTGCACCCTCTCAGTGCACCTTCCACCCTGCAGAATAGGTACGTGACCAGGGTAAAAACAAGTTGTTCCTGCAATTACAGGCTCTCCAGCATCTCACATTGTGATATGAGGCTGCACAAATGCCCAAGGACACGCAAGGGAAGCAGAGGGATGTGCACCTGGGACCTGGTGGGGGAAGGCAGCGGGCTGCCCTTTCCACAGCCATATCCTGGTTGGATGCAGCCTCAAGTGCTGGCATCAGTCTCTCTTCACAGACTGTGCTTCTGCATGGAGGATATTCCTACTGCAGGCCCACTTTCTTCCCACATTTTAAGTGTGCCTTATGCCAAATGCTATACTAAATTGGAATTTAGGATAAGCTCTCTTTATTCTTTTTGTTTAAACCTCTTTATTTACTTCTGCAGACTAATAGCAACACCTCTCCTATCCTCTCAGCAGGATACACGTTAACACCAAGGAAAGAGAGTAAACAAAACAGCAGGAGAAACAATCAGGGTCTGCAAACATTTATTGCTCTTAGTTTGATTCTCCATTTGCATCATTCATATTTATACAGGGCAGCAACCAATTTTCTTGGTCTGCCTGGCACAGCTGATGCATTTCCTGAAAACACATTGCAGACCCTTGCTCGCATCCTGCTTTCTGTGTCTCCCCAGCACACTTGTGTTTAACCTTTTTCTGCACCTTTGCATGGAGAAAACACATTACAGCTCTTTCTTGTGAGCAGTTGCTAAAGGAGGAAGGAGAGCAAAATATAATGAGACCACTCTAGGAAAATGATGCAGATAACAGCACTGAGTAGTAAAAACAATTGCATTCCATTTAGGTACTAAGAGAGGCAACTAAAATATTTAGGTACCAACAGCCATTGAAAGGAAAAGGAACTGGTGCGTACCTCCCTTTAGAAAAACAAAACAAAAAAATGACAACAAAATCCATCTGCTCATAATAAAGGATAAGAGAGGGGACAGGACAGCCTAAGCCAGGGATAAGAAGGTCGTAGGTATTTCCTGGCTTAGGGAAATCCGTTCACCGCATAAATCCAAAGGGGCAGCTTTTTGCTGTCCATTCCTCCCTACATCTCCAAGGACCTTTGGGCCCTGGGCCTTGATAGATGCCCCAGCTGGCACCAATTGGTGGTAATGATGGTGGTAATTGGGACCTGGTCCAGTCAACTGAAGTTCTGAACCACTTGCATCTGGATTCATGCTCTCCCTTGCTCACCTTCTAGATACCCAAAAAGCTAAGACTTAAAAAAGCATGCTTTATTCTGGAAATCATGTTATTCCCAGAAAGCAGCTATCCTGGGTTTTCAGGGCTTTGCGTTGGGCTGCACATCCTTCTGTGCTCAAGAGACATGCTGCTTTCAAGCGCTCCTTAGTCACAAGCTAATAACCTACCCAGTAAGAGAAAAGTCTGTTTAGAGTCACAGGAAAACAAGACTTGGTCTCTAACTTGCTTTTCTATGATTCAGGTTCTCTTAGACAAGATAGCATAAGCTGCCTAGTTCTGCAGAGATGGATAGATCAGTTTGTATAAGACACAGATAGTTGCTCTATCTATCTATAGATAAAGTCTTTGTCAATACTTTTTGTTGTCAGATCAATCTTGCATGCACAAATAAACCCTGTCTTACTGCCTATTGTTCTCCTTGTCTATTGTATTTTGGAACAAACACAGAGCATTGTGTTTTAGCAAGTCCTCTCTGAAACAAAAATTTACACTACCTAGACCTAAATCCCCTTGGGAAGGGAAAGCACATCATAAAGAGATTGGTGTTTTACATGTCGGTGTCCTTAGAGGCCTTCAGTGACAGATACAATGCAGACGAGTTGAGGACCTGCACAGGGCAGCCAGGTCAATGCTCTGCTCATGCACACAGCACCCCAACAACCACAAGGGATGAGGGCCGAGGACAGCATCTCCTTGGAGCACAGTCTAGGGTTTCCCTGGATAGCAGGGAACGAGGCTACAGAGCCATGGCCGGAGTTACTTATTGCTCCGAACTCATTAGAAACAGTTTGCTGAGCAGAGCCATGGAGGCTGTAATGAAACGCTCAGTTCCGATTGCAGCAAGCGCATTTAGAATGGCTGGTGGAGCGTGACGGAAGCTGTCTAGGAAGGGTCTAATGGGATCACCAGCTCTAATCACCCTTACTTCCCCCAGACCAGCTCCATGTGCGACAACAACACACAGCTGACTTCCAATACCTAGTTATAGGCTTCTGCAAAACATAGGATGTAGTAAAGCGGACTGGCAGTCCAGATCCTTAGGGATTAGCCACAGGCACAGAGTTTGTCTCTGCATTTAGCATCAGCTTTCTGGCTAGATGGGGAGATGTCTTCTGGGAAGTTCTGAGGGCAGCCCATATTAACACTCCTTCATCTGGGCTTTGTTATTTAGGATTGGTGACATGGCCCCTTTTCTTGAAGACTAACACAGCTAATTATTTCAGCAGTTTTACACTGTTTCTATGTGCAGAACAAACAAAGCACAGGCGCTGAACTCTGATCTGCAGGAATTGGATGAGGACTCCTCATCTTGGCAAACAGGCCAGTTCCTGAGGAGGGTAACTGGCTGCCAGGAGCCACCCAATACAGAAGCTGATCAAGCCCTTGGTTTGACGTAAAACATGTGTTTTCCTTCCCCATCATGCCAAATGCCCACAGCAACTGGGAAAGCAGGCAGCATGCACATCATTTACCGAACATCCTCGAGAGGACTGTCTCTTCCTATCTCTGTCCTCAGGGAAGGGAGACCTCTTAAGAGATATTGATGCTTAAGAGCTACAGTATATAAATAACTTTGGCAAAGGTCTTCGTTTTTTCCCCCCTCAAATTAGATACTTTCCATTACACTGATTTATCCCTTTTGCTGAGGAGGCACATATTCTCATTTTTCTTAATTACTCCTGAAAAGCTATAAAAGCCACAGGGATTCTCATAAGGGAATCTCAGAGAGCCTTCGCCCCTTCAAGAGAACAAGCCAAATTCTGCAGGCTCCGGCACTAGGGAGCGCAGGCAAGAGCAAAAGGGTTTGGGAAATGACTTTTGTGCCGTGCCTTGCAGCCCCAGGGGCCTTCTGGGTTCTGATCCTGGTTCTGCAGAGTCACGACACAAAACCCATGCCCAAAGGGATCCCTTGTGTCTAAAGGAGGGCTGAGATACTACAGAAGCAGCAGCACCAGAGAAGCCAGAAAAAAATGTGGCCCTGCTCACAAGCTCCTGGCTCATTCCTGCCAGCAGGAGAAGCAATCAGGGAAGGACAGCAAGGATAGCTTAGACAGACATCTGTGCTGGTGACCTGAGAGGCAGGGGAATCACAGACATCTCCCAACCCCTTCCCCTATGCCAGGCTCTGGCTTTCCATTCCAAAAGTATCCATCTGCACATCCAGCCTAGAGCTGCACACAGCAAAGCCTGGGAACAAGCACACAGAAGCTCCTGGGCTTGCTCGTTCCTGCCAGCAAATCAATAGCCCCTTCCAAGCTCTTATGCTTAGCAGCAGGTCGTTATTTACTCTGTTAATGCAGCTTCTATGGTTTATTACTGGCAACAACAAGACGGAGGGAAACGTGGATTTTGTCCTAGCTGTGACCAATGGGTTATAAGAGAAGGAATATGCAGAGTAAGTGAACAGCTAATTTCATTAGGGCACATATGAAACATTGATTTCCTTCTCTCCATGAGGAGGGGTGCTTTCCAGGGAAAGTGTTGAAGCACAGCAAGATGTGCATTTGAGATATAAAATAGCTTGGAATTGTGAAAAAGGCTCTTAAGCTGGGAGTGTTAATGGGCTCTCTGGCATTAGTCCCGCCTGTGTCCCATTTTCCCCCCTCCCTTCCAATGGGCATATGGCACAAAAACTGTCCAAACACCTACTTTGCAACTTCAGGCAAGGAGAGTTTTTTGTGTGTATGTTGTTAATTCTTTTTTTCTGTGCTCTGATTTCACATGCTGTTTGTGCAAGCTGCTCCAGCACCTGAATTAACTTAATTCACTAGTTAGAGGCACACTGGTCTTCAGATCAACTTACTCAAGAGCAGGCACCCTGCACAAGGCCTGACCTAACATACTATGCCCAAACTCGCAGGAAAGTCCAGAGATTAATGCAAGGCACTATCCTAGTTTAAAGCCTAACACTAAATATTTTCATTACTAACTGAAGGATGTTTGGAGTCAGATATAACTGGGTAGGGTAAAGCAGCTATCAGCTTTTTACTGCAGCTGACACCCAGCATATTAACAGGGAAAAAAAATCTGGTTCCAGGTGTAGTTAACACACTATGAACTACAGCATCCAGCAACACACACAACTCAGAGATGCTCCACTGCAGGGCAGGACCCTCAAGATCAACACAAGCTTAGCTATTCTATGATCCTTGCTTTCCTCAGATTAACCCATAATAAGCAGCAGTCTGAGCAAAGAACAGTCTTTCTTTCTTTCTTTTCTCAATGTAGGTACAGGGCACTGGCCTAGAAACGGAGACAAACACTCAGCTCTCAATCAATATCAAGAGAAGAAAAACACCTAATCAGCATGATTTCTTAGAAAAGCTCTCTAAAATAAATGGGTACAACTCACCAGTGCT